>JABUQX010083925.1:27500-85435 GCA_015478945.1 Trachelipus rathkii | reverse complement strand
TCTGATAACTTTTGAAATTTTATTGAGAAAAATAAATCTGATATATGCGCGCAAAAAAATCAACACGTTAAAAAAAAATTTTCTTTATATATTTGGCTGCTACTTTGTGGAGTTATTTTCATAGAACATGATGCGTAGGGTAAGTAATTTCAGTGAAATGCCACTTGCAAATATCTTTTGTGTAGTTGCAGTGCACAGAAATTTCACTGTTAAAAATTTCTGCATAGAGAGAGAATGCTGAAACATTCATGGATGAATTCTTGGGAAGAGGCACACTTAACCAATTCTAAACGGCCTGTTTTGCATATTGTCATCAAAACAGAAAATATTGGTTGCCGAATATTAAATCCCTTCATTTTCAATGAGCGCCTAGATCAATTTGGGGTGAATCCTAGAGAGAAAATGAAAATTAGTGGCTCGTCAGAGCTTACGCTGCACGCGCCATGCCATTTAAAATTATTATTATTGATGTTGAATTGTGTATTATGATCTGTAGATAATTAGTAATAATTAATTAGCAATTAATTAGTAATTAGTTAGGGTATATTGCGGAGTTGATTATTATATTCACTTATTATTATTAATATTATTAGGTTGAGTTATTATTATTATATTTTATCTTCCTTATTATATGTATTATTTATATTATATTTTTAGTTCTATTATTATTATTACTATATGTATTTATTGATTATTATTTATTTAATTATTATCCTTATATTAATTATTATTATTATTGATTAATTATTATATAATTATTAGTTATTAATTATTTTTGATGTATTATTATTAATTATTTTATTAACTTTCATGTATCAATAGATAGATGAGTCATTTATTCATATATTATCAATATTTATTATTATTATTATCAATATATATATTTTATAATTATATATGATTGATTATTATTATTTAATTATATATTAATTATTATTATATATTATTATTGAAATTATTATCTTATTATTATTATTATTATATTATTATTATTGTTTATTATTATTATTATGATTATCTTTATTATCCTCATTATATATCAATATGTTTATCGTATATAAAAATATTATTATATTTTTAGTTATTTATTATTAGTTATTATATATATATATAATAGGTATTTATATATTATTATTACTGTATTATTAAATTATCCTTATTCACCTCTTCTTTTACTTCCTGTTTTTTATTTACTATCTATTTTTTGATTAATTTATATCCTACTTTATTAATTCAAATAATTTAGTCATTATGTATTATTATATATTAATTATATACTATATTATTCATTATTATTAATCATTATTATTATTATTATTATCAATATTATGTGATTATTGATTGTTAATAATGTATTATTATATATCTATTAATGTATTGAGATTTATTATTATTGATATATTATTATTATTACTTATTATTATCACCTAAATCACTGTTATTATTAGTAAAAAATGATGTATCGGATAAGTAAATTATTATTATTATTATTATTTTTATTATTATTATTATTATTATTATTTTATGATTAAGACTGTGATGTTATTAATTGAATGATATTATTATTATTATTATTATTTATTGAGACTGAATTTTCAAATATTATTTATATTATTATTATACATAAAATTATTTATTTATTATCAAATATCATTTTTATTATCTGATGATTATTTATGTATTATTACTATTCTTATTATTATTATATTATTATTGATTAATTATTATTACTTATTATTATTATGGATTATTAATTATTATTATTATTAATTATTATATTATTATTATTCATTATTATTATTATTAATTATTAATTATTATAATTATTATTATTACTATATCATATTTTATTATTATTATTGATCAATATTATTATTATTATCAATATTTATTATTATTATTATTATTATTATTATTTAAATTATATTATTATTATTATTATCAATATTATTTAATTTTTATTATTATTATTATTATTTTATTTATATTATTATTATTATTATTATTATTATTAAATTATTTATTATTAATTAATTCATTATTATTTAATTATTAATTATTATTATTATTATATATTATCATTATTATTAATATTATTATTATTATTATTCATTATTCAATTCTTAATTATTTATTATGGTAATTGATTTTATCTATTATTATGATTATTTGGTTATTATTATTAATTTATTATTAATTATTATTATTATTATTATATTTATTATTATTATTATTATTATTATTATTATTATTATTATTATTATTATTATTTTATTATTATATTATTATCTATTGTTATTATTTTATATTATTATTATTATTATTATAATTGTTTATTATAATTATTATTATTAAATTAATTACAATTAACTATTATTATTAATTATTATATTATTATTATTATTCATTATTATTATTATATTATATTTATTATTATTATATTATATTATATTGTTATAATATTATTATGTATTAATATTGGGTTATTTATTATGTATTTCCAATTAGGTTAAATTTAATTCAAAGTATTTAGTTAAATTATTATTGATTTAGTCTGATTATTAGTGTATTGATATCTTGATTCAGTTATTGATTATCTTATTATTATTATTACTTATTATGATTAACATACTATTATTATTATTAATTATATTATTATTTATTATTATGATTATATTATTAATTTATTATTATTATATTATTATTATTATTATTAGTTAAACTTTTAATATCATTATATTATTATTATTATTGTTATATGATACTCTTATTATTGTATATAATTATTATTATTATTATAATTATTAAAGTTTGAAAATAAATAATACATATATTATTGATTATGATTTAATTCTTTTTAATTTATTGAATTAATTTATTAATTATTATTTATTATTATAATTAATTTGATTTCTAATTATTATTATTATTATTATTATTATTATTATTATTATTATTAATTATTATTATTATTATTATTATTATTATTTATATGTTAAACTGTTAAATATTATTATGGTTATTATTATTGATTTTATTATTATTAAGTTGATTTATATTATCATTATTAAATGTTATTGGATTTATTTGAAATATTGTTTATTAACGGAACTATTATGTATTTTTTAGTATTATTGAGTTGATTGAGAGGAGGGGATTTATTGAGTTATTATTGTATTGTAGATGATTGATTATTGTTATTTATGTAGTTATTGTTAGTATTAGTGATTTATGTAATTAGTTATTATTGTATGTGATTTGGAGTGTGTGATGACCTGATGGCGACTTTCTAGATTAATGTATTCTTATCACCTTATTAAAGATGATTCATTATTATTAATTTATTAAAATATCTGTCTAATTTTTATTATAGATTTGTTTTATTATTACTATATTATTATTATTATTATTAATTATGATTATTATTAATTATTATTATTATTATTATTATTATTATTATTATTATTAATTAGTTTATTATTATTATTATTATTATTATTATTATTATATTATTATTATTATGTATATATTAATTATTATTATTATTATGTTAATTGTATTAGCTTTTATTACTTTTTTTTCTTAACTATTAGCTCATTATTTATTATATTTTTTATGAAGTTATTAATTATTATTAATTATTACTTATTAATATTATTGACCTTGTATTATTATTATTATTATATTATTAAATTATTCATATATGTAAACGATTATTACGAATTATTAATGTATTATTATAGATTTAAAGATTTACATTATTAAATATTAATTATTACTTTTTTATAAAATTGTTATTATTATTATGAAGTTGATTATTGTATTGATAAGGTTTAAGTTTATTGATCACCCTTTCATTTTTATTTTGAAAGTTTCCTCCAGGGAATTTTTTTTTGTTAAATTTTGAAATGTAGCAATCAATTTTTTCCATTTAAAAATATATTTATTTTTTTTTTTTTTTTTTTTTTTTTTTTTTTTTGAAAAAAGTGGAAAGGAAATAAAAAAAAAAATTGAAAACTCCAATTTTTATTTCTCAGAATTATTAATTGAGGATGTCTCTTAACCCTTGGAAATTTTGCCGAATCATATTAGGCAAATTTTTTACATTAAAAAATAATTTTCTATCTATCTATTTATCTATATATCTATCTATCTATCTATCTATTCTATCATATTCTATCTATCTATCTATCTAGCGGGATCTATTCTCTATCTATCTATCTAATCTATCTATCTATGCTATCTATCCTATCTATCTACCATACACTATCATCTAACCTATTTCATCTATCTATCTAATCTACGTCTATCTATCTATCTAATATAATTTTCTCTACTATCTATCTATCTATCTATCTACTCTATCTATCTATCTATCTATCGATCTATCATCTATCGATCTATCTATCTATCTAGGTCTATCTATCTATCTATCATATCTATCTATCTATCTATCTATCTATTATCTATCTATTCTAAATCTATCTATCTATTCTAATCTATCTATCCTATCTATTTCTATGGTTTCTTTCTTTCCATCTATCTATCTATCTAATCTATCTATCCTACCTATCTATCTATCTCTCTCTCTACCTCTCTCTCTCTCTATCTCTCCTCTCTCCTCTCTCTCTCTCGCTCTCTCGGTCTCGTCTTCATCTCTCTCTCTCTCTTTCTCAAATCATCTCTCTCTCTCTCTCTCTCCACTCTCTTTCTGTCTCTCTCTGTCTTCATCTCTCCTCTCTCTCTCTCCTCTCTCTCTCTCTTTCCGCTTCTCTCTCTCTCTCTATCATATATATATCCAATATATATATATAATTTTATATATATATAATATATATATATACTATATATATATATAATATATAACTTTCAAATATATATATATATATAGTAATATATTTATATATAGTAATAGATTATATATGGTATATATTATATTATATATATTATATACTATATATATATATATCTATATATATATATATATATTATATATTTATATATATATAGTTATAGTATATACTATATTAGAGAGAGGGCGTGGGCTAATAACATATATAATATATAAACTTTCGTACTCCTATAATATATATAGCCTAGATACCTATTAATATAATATGGTCGACTTAAGTATATGTCATAATGATGAGTATGTAGTGGTGTATATATATATAGTATTAGTTTGCACGTTAATATATGTATATATATATATATACCGTATAGTTTTAGTCAGTGGAGCTTAACTATATATATATCACAGTATATATATTATATAATATATATATATATTATCATATATATATATATAATCATATATATATATATATATATATATATATATATATATATATTATAGTATTATATGATATATATATAATAATAATATATATATATATATATATATATATATATATACGTATATATATATATACTATATATATAGTATATACTATTAATTATATATATATATATATATATATATATATATACTTACTGTTATTGGCCCGTATACATATATATATAATACCTTTATTAATATTCATTATTACCCACCACGTATAGCATAATACCATATAGTATTAATATAATATATATATATATATAATATAGTTTAGCATATATACACTAACGATTTTAATATGGGGAGGAGTATATATATATATATATACATATAATATAAATATATATAACTAAATAATATATAACAATAACTATAATATTATTAATTAGTGAGTATATATTTACTTATTGATATATCATATATATACTATATATATATATATATATATATATATCATATAATATATATATTATATATATATATATTAAATATATAATATAATATAATAATATTTACCATATATATATATATAATAAGAGTATATATATTACTTATCATAATATATATATATATATATATATATATATTTATATATATATCTACATATAATATTTTGGGAATATTTCCATATATATCCTGTACATATATATTATACGTGTATATATATATAATTGCTCTATTATATATATATATTATATATAATAATATATATATATATATATATATAATATATAATATATATATATATATTACTAACCTAATGTATGGAGGTATAAGAATTTATATATTTAAAGAGTTAACGATCTATATATATTAATATATATAAACATATATAAATACATATATTGTGTATTATTATATATAATATTATATATATATCTATATATATAGAATAATAATATATATAGTATAACTCAGTATATATAGGTATAGACCTAATATATACTATAACTAATATAGTATCCACCTATATTATAGGTAATATATATATATATATATAATAGACTACTACTATATATATATATACTATAATATATAAGGGTTCTAGGAAATACACCCTAGAGGCATATAATATAATATATAATAAGTGATTAATATGAGCCCTGAATAATATAAGTAGTATATCAACTGCATTTTCTTATTGAATATAGAAATAAAGTCTATAAGTATCATATATATATGATTACATATAATATACCCATATATTTATGTGAGCCAACAAAGGTATTACAAGTGAGACTCGTATATATACTATACTAAAGTGCAAGGTCAAAAGGTCAATAGGGCAGGTAAAAACTGAGTTATAGTATATATATATATATATATATATATATTATATATATATATATATATAATATATATATAGTACAATATAATAATATATAAAATTATATAAGGTCAGTATAGTGGGTTATTTATTATCGATATATATATATATATATTACATATTCTCACCTTTTCTACCATGAGGCCATGCTTGTTAAGGTAGAACCTTGTCAAGTGTTGCGTGACACCTATTTTTTTGGGGTGGGTTTTTTCCGGTGCCCAATATAGCTGCTCCTACTACTATAGCCATCGTGGATGATGATTCAAGCGCTACTGAGTCGTGATCAGTAGGACGCTCGTTCGTGGGCATAGATGAAAGCAGGAAGTCTGCCAGGAAGAAAGGTATGTGTTGGTGTTCGGCAGCACGTGGACGCGTCTGCAGTGGGGTTTGGCATGAGGAGGATGAAGGACTGGAGAATACCTCCAGAAGATTTACTTATAATATTGGAGAGCTTACACGTGAGTCAGAGCCCTGTGGAGGACCGAGAAAAAAGAATCGAGGGATTGGTTAAGATGTAAGCCGATGTGAAGTAGGCGCACTTATGATGGTCTCAGGGAAGAAATACGAATTGGAAGAATATATGTAGTAAATAGATGGTATAACATAGTAAATTATAATAACTTATTCGATAAAACCGTTAGGAGATATGAGACTCATAATGGAGATTGATTTACTATAGAGCAACATTTGGACAAGGTCTACCTTACAAGATGGGATGGCGTGAAGAAAGGTGAGAATATAGTATATAAAATATTATAATATATAGTACTATTAATATTAATATATATATATATAATATATTATATAATATATAATATATTATATATTATATTATATATTTATAATAAGTATATATAATATTTATAATTAATATATATAATATAATATAATAATATATATAATATATATATAATTTATTATTAATATATTACCTAATAATATAATTGATATATATATATATAATTTTGTTAATATATGATATATATAATTATATTATATAATATATATATAGTATATATTTATTAATATATATATATATATAATATATTATATATGCATGCCCATATATATATATATTAAATTGTATATATATTATATATATATATATAATATAATATATATTAATAATATATATATATATAATGATTGATATATATATATATATATATATATTATATATATTGTAATTATATATTATATTATATATATTATATAAATATATATATATAATATATATAATATAGTATATAATATATTAATATATATATATATATATATATTATATTATAATTATATATATTAATATATATATATTATATAGTTAATATTCATATATTATATATATTATTTAATATTTATATTATAATATATATAAATATATATATTCATTATTATAATAGTATATATTGTTAAGTTATATATATATATATATATATATGATTAATATAAAATTAATAGAAATTAAATATTAATATTATAATATATAATATTATAATCGCTTTATATATATATATATATTAACTAATTTGTGGTGATACCGAAATGTAACTATTAATTAATAATATATATATTATTATATATAATATATTTAAGTATTATTTATAATATATATATATATTATATATATATTATAATAATATTTAATATATAATAATATATTTATAATATTAATATATATGGTATAATATATATATATAATTAATATATATATATATATATATAGTATATATATATATATATATAATATTAATAAATATATATATTTTAATATATATATATATAAGTATCAATTATATAATAATTATAATATATATATATTATTTGATAATTATATATATATAATTATAATATATTATAATATATATTGAATATAACCAATAATAGTATATATAATTAATATATATATTATATATTATATATTAAATATATATTATAGTGATGGGATATATACGAGGTTTTAAATATTGTACATGAGAGAATATCGGTACATTTCTATATAATATATAGTGGATGAATGGATATGGTATTGTTTATTTTATCAGTATAGAATACGGAATGTCTAGGAATCGTGATAATCGCTAGATATAAAAAATATTGTACCTAGATTCTTTGTACACCGATTCTTTTGGTCAATATATCAAGTATCCATATTGAAAATATTTTTAATTACTATCTGAATCTTTATTTATATTATCGAATCTGTCCATTATATTTGAGATGATTTTATCAATTTATATAAAGTTTATTTATATTATCACAAATATATATAATATATCTAATATATATATTTAGTATAATATTAAGGTATAGTAAAAATGTGAATTTAAGTTAGGAACAGTGAATATTTATTACTAAGTATAGTATAGTCCTATAGATATCTATCAATTATAATAAGTTTTATAAGTAAATTTATATATTCATATATAATATCTGTTTACATATATATATATTGTGTTTATTATATATATATATATACATATAATGTTATTATTCGGTATATATATATAGTATATTACTATTATATAATTATATTATATAGTATATTATGTATATATATAATAAAATATACATACATATATACATATATATGTTTATGATAATTTAATATATATATATATTATAATAATATATATTATAATATACTATATTAATAGTAATTTATAATTTACTTAATTAAACCTATATCTACTATATGATATTATATATTATAGTAATAATACTATATAACTATAATATATTACTATATGTAATAAGTTAGGACTAGTATGAATAAATAATATTTTGCTACTTATATTTATGAGTTACTTATAACTAGCTTGTTTTCATATTTATTAATTACTATTATGGATGAACTATATATATTGTAAAAAATTATTAAATACTATTATGTAGTAGGTATACTATATTACTATATATACTTAGTATACGATATGATTTTACTATAACTATAGAGAGAGAGTAGATGAGTGAGAGAGAGTCAGAGAGAGAGGAGACGTGGTCGTCGAGAGGAGAGAGAAGAACGAGAGAGAGGAGAGAGAGAGAAGAGGAGAGATAGAGAGAGAGAGGGGAGAGAAGAGAGAGAGAGCAAGAAGCAGACGAGATGAGAGAAATGAAAGAGGAGAGAATGGTCAGTTGAGACGAAGAGATGGATTGCAGAGTAGAGGAGAATAAGATAGAATAGAATTAGACCATAAAGATAGATAGATAGTATATGGTAAAGTAAACCCGAATCACCATAGGAAGAAGATAGATAGCGATTAACGATAGATTAGAAATAGATAAGATGAGATATGAATCGAATAGATTAGAGTGTAATGTATAGAAAAAATGCACGAGTAGATAGATGATAGTAGATAGATGATAGATAGATAGATACGATAGATTAGATACTAATAATAGATAGATACGAGGCAGGGAAGTTCAGGACGACGCAAATAGGCATAGGGCGATTATGCATAAGATACAGAGGTCATGTATAAAGACTAGATAGATTAGATAGATAGATGATAGATAGATAGATAGATAGATGATAGATAGATAGATAGATGATAGATAGATAGATAGATGATAGATAGATAGATAGATAAGATAGAATAGCATAGTAGATAGATAAGATAGATACGATTATGATGACTGATTATGATCTCAGAAAGACTCAAGTATCGAATAGCACTTATGATAGTAGCATAAAGATCTAAAGATGTTTCTAAATAGATAGATAGAAAAATTATTAATTTTTTATTCCTAAATTAATGAGACCCTAAATAAATGAACATTTCACTAAACCAAGTTGGATTAATGAAATATCAAAGATGAAATAAAGGGTTAAGAAACCTGAACACATATTTACTTGTTCGGTACTATTGAGTTTTCAATTTTTTTTTCTAATTTTTAATGCTAATATCCATTCTTTACTAACTTTTATTTCCAAAAAAAAAAAAAAAAAAAATGGGATCCAATAGATAATTAGATTTTATAGTAAAACTCGTGCCACCGGACAAATTTACGTGCCTTAGCGTATTCTAAAGCTAAACAAAAGATATTCTTTAAACGAGAACTTTTCACAATAAATAAAGAAAGTTGAAAATTGGGATGAACAGATAGAGATTTTATATAATAATAATAAAAGATATATTATAGATATTAATTATATAATCAATAAAGAATAATAATAATGAATATATATATATAACATAGAATAAATAAATAATAATTATAAATAATAATAATCAATAGATAATAATAATAATATAATAGATTAATAAATATATAAATAATAATAATAAAATAGCAGAAATATATTTCACTAATAATTAATAATAAATAATAATAGATATATTTAATACATAATAAAAATAATAATAAATAATAATAATAATAATAATAATAATAAAATAATAATATATTATGAACCTCAAAAATAAAATAATAGGAATAATAATAAATAATATTAATAATAATAATAATAAGTATAATAGTAATCACCTGTAATAACTATAATAATAATTATGACAAGTGAACTTGAGTCCCAGTCAACCCATAATAATATATATAATAATATAATAATATATAATAAAATAATATAATAATATTAATATAATAATAATAATAATAATAATAATTAACTAATAATAATAATCACCATAATTTCTATTTTAATAATAATAATAATCCATAAAAATAAATAAACATAATAATAATAATAATAATAATTAATAATATACATAATAATATATAATAATTAATAATGAGATAATGAATAATAAGTTTAATTATATAAATAATAATAATAAAAATAAATAATAATAATAATTAATAATAATAATATATAATATAATAATGAATAATAATAATAATAATAATAATAATAATAAGTGCAAAATATTTATACTAACTAATCAATCAATTAATAATAATAAAATAATAATATAATAATAGATAAATAATAATAATAATAATAATATTAATAATAATAAATAATAATAAATATATAATAATAATTAAATAATAATAATAAATAATTAATAAGTTTATAGTTAGAAAACCCTATAATAATAAATTAATTAATATATTAATCTGAGTCCATCATAAGGTTCAAAATATTCACAAGAGAGCTTGAATGTTCCCTATACACTGATTATAGATAGAATAAAATATAATAAATGAATAATGATAAGTAATAATAATAAATGAGGTGAATAAATAATTAATCAATAATAATTTAAATCAAATATAATAAAAATTAAATAATATAATAATAATAATATTATAGGCCAATTAATAATAATAATAATTAGAGTAAATAAAAGTCAATATTTAATTAGATAATAATACATAAATAATAGATTATTATTATATTTATTTGAAAGAATAATGAATAATAAGAATAATTAAATCATATTAAGGTTAAAATTATAATAATACTTACAAAAGAGCTGTAGGAAATTCACTATTAATTCTAGTAAAGGAGATAATAAATATGTAATTTATATATTATATACTTAATATAATTACATTAACATATCATCTGATTCAAAGATGTGATGATTTATGGATTGATCCTAAGAATGATTAATATATCAGATACCAAATTATAAAATTAAAATTCTTAATTAACTATAAAGTAATAATAATATAATAACAATTAATTATACATATTAATTTTATTTAGTAATATAATAAAGTAAAAATAACTATATTAATAATAATAATAAGTATAGCAATTTGAAAAAGAATCATATTCATAAGAATGATAATAATAATAATAATAACTAATAATAATAACAATGATCATAATTACTTAATAATAATAATAATAAATAATGAAAATAATGATAATAATTAATAATAATAATAATAATAATTTAATGATGATAATAATAGTATCACATAATAATAATATATAAATAATAATAATAATGAATCATCACACACAATAAAATAATAATAATAATAATAATAATAATAATAAAATAATAAGTTAATAATAATATATAAAAAACACCATCTTGCCTCTTATTTATCACAGATCTACGAAAATATGAACATGATAAGTAAGATAAAATAATAAGAAAGAGTAACCAGATATTCGATATAATAATAATAATTGATAATAAAGTAAGGAATAATAAAGTACAAGATCATTCACCACACTCAATAAAATAATAATAATAAAATTAGAATCAGTTATAATAATAATCAATAATAATAATGATATATAATAGAATAATAATATAATAATAATATCATAAATAATAATTAGATAATTAATAAGTAATATATAATAATAATAATAATATAATAATAAATAAAGGAAAGAAAGAGTAACAAAATCAATATGATGTAATAAATTTCCACACTAATAATAATACGTATAATCAATTAATTAAATACGCAAAAAATCTTACCATATTCTTTTCGATACCATAATATAATAAATAAATTGATGTCGTAATCCAATAAATAATAACTATAATAAGATATAAATAATGATAATAATAATAATAATAATAAAATAATAAATAATAAATAATAATAATTAATAATAACTATCATAATCATAATAATATTATTAATAATAATAATAAATGAGAGAATAGATAATAATAATATAGATTAATAATAATAATAATAATAATAATAATATATAATGTATCAATAATCGAATAAGTAATAAGTTATAGAATATGATAAATAATAATAATACATTAAAATAATAATAATAATGAATAATTAATGGAAATAAGATTAATAATAATTAATAATAATAAAAATATTAATTATAATTATATTATATAATAATAATAAAAATAATAATATTATATTACACTTATAAATATAATAATAATAATTTTGAATAAAGTTTTAATAATAAGATCTTGAATCTTCAGTAATTAATTTATCATTGCTATTTCCATAACTAATAAAAATCACATTAATATATTTATAAATAAGTAATAACATATTAATAATAATAGATAATAATAATATATAATAAAATATAACAAATATTATATATATGAAGGTAATGAATATATAATTAATAGAATAATAAAGACTATAGATATTAAAATAACACTCAATAATAGACAATAGAGAATAACACATTCCTTAATAAAAGGAATAAAAAAATTTACTTATTTTAATATTATGAATATAGTAAATAATAAAAATAAATAAAATTATATCAGAAATTGGTATTAATATAAATAAAATAAAAAATTGATAACTTATAAATAATAATAAAAATAATAAAATAGAAGAAATAATAATAATAATAATAATAATGAATAATATAATAGATATAATAATATAATATAACTAATAAGTAATATAATAATAATAATATATAATATAATACATAATATAATAATAATTAAACAATAAATAATAATCAATAATAATAATAATAATAATTAATAAAAAGCTAATAACAATCATAGAAAAATATAATTGAAATAAAATAAGAAATATAAATTAAATTTAATATATAATTAATATAATAAATTAACTATTAATAATTCAAAAACGTCTACTATTTAATTAACAATTTCTATGTAGTGATTTTGTAATAGAAATCGATTTTTAATATTTAATTCTTTTTCTCTTAATCCTTTCTTAAACCCATGCCAATGAGATCAAGAAATTATTTCGGGTATCCATATGAGTTGTGTTCCTTTTTGAGACATTGCAAAAGGCTGTTGGCATTTTAGAGTAATAATAGTTACATTTTATCACCCAAGAGTTATGCTTGATTCGAGTTTTCCGTGAAAGGTGAAAGACTCCATTTCTTTTATTCAGCAAAGTAATTTATAGGATGAATTGTGCTTAGTCATGGGAACTACAAAAAATTTCTGCCAACTGTCGCGATTCACTGGAATTATTCCTACGCATACTGTTCTTGAAAACAATAGCAGCAATATATAGCATAATATTTATTTAGTTATTTTGATAATTTATTATGCTTAGATTTCGCATTATTATTCCTCTTCACTCAATAAATTAAAAGTCCTAGTTAGCGAAAACGGGAGAGAACACATAAAAGTTTAATTTTATATTTGATGTTTCTATTTTAACACCAAGTATGTCAATTTCACAAATTTTTATAGAATCATATTGGAGAACCAATAAAAATGAAAAGTTAGTAAAATCGCGTTTTGTCTTTATATTGTTTATAGATTCAAAATTGAATGCGGCATCATTGTTAATAATAAAGTACTTTTCTTCTAGGTAAAATAAGTCAAGAATGATTGTAATTTCACAGTTGAAGGTACGGTGTGCAAACCGTTGGATTAATACAACAGAATAGTGAAATATATTATAAGGTAAAATTTTGGTACAGTTCAGACAGAAAATCCCCCCACCCGACTCAGTTACTTGTTTTTCAGAAGATTCTATTAATTGAATAGTACAAAAAGTTAGATTACTACTATTCAATATGCTTATTTTTTGTAATGTTTGTTTTTGTTTTTTTTGTATTGTCAACAAATTGATAAAAGAAGTTATATATAGTAATGTTTTCATTATAATTTCGATTAATTATCGAATACTTTTCAAAAGCATGCTATAAATAGGAAATGGACTTAAACATCATTGATGTTATAAAATGATAAATTAAGGTAATTTTTGTATAGTAATCTATATTCCACAGTCGCTTTTGCCAGTGAATAGCATAATGGAACAACATATAATAGAATTTTAAAAGACGATTTCTTATCCCGCAGTAGCACAAAATCAACAGTGTGGAAAGAAAAATTTACTATATAAGGTTTTAAAGATATGTTAGATTTTACTTGGTCAGAATTTTTACAATATTTTGAAAATTTTGAGTGGGTGTTAATTTTCTAAAATGAATACAATAATGCATTATGCAAAATAACATTAAAGAAAAAATATTCGTACTCGGGGTACACAACAAAAATTTAAAATAGCCATAGAAAACTAATTATTATACGTAATCAGTATTGTAAAATTATTAGCAAAGCGTATATACTATGAATTGAGGAAGGTAAACATATTTTTTATGTTTTAGAGGAATAATTTTTTGTATGTATATCCTAATAGATTTGTATTCAATATGCTCATTGGAAACTTCTAAACTATTTCAAACAGTTTCATCTCGTGATACAGCGGCCAATGATTGGCATATACCAAAATTAATCTAAATATAAAATATTATAATATAATATTTTATAAATATATAATATATATATCAATATAATATTAATATATATATATTATATATATTAATATATATATATATTATTAATTAAATATATTATAATATATATATAAATATATATAAATATATATATATCAATATATATGTAGCTAATTATATATAATATATATATTATTTGTACACATATAATATATATAATATTACATGCTTATCCAATAGAAGCTATATAAGTGATTATCTAATATATAATTAATTATAATAATATATATATATATATAAATATCATTATATATATATATATTAATTAATATATATATATTATATTTATTAATTATATATATATAATAGTATATATATATATATATATATACTTATATATAATATATATATATATATATATATAATTATATATCTTAATATATATATAAAATATATATATTATAATATTATATCACTATATATATATTAATATATATATATATAATAATATATATATATATTATATATATATATATTATATCTATATATATATATATATATATATTATATAATCTTTTTTTTTTAGAAATTATCATCTGTTGAAAGATTATCATTGTTAAACAAAATAAAATATTAAAAAATGTTACATGCCCAATTCTATTTTTTTTTTATCCGAAAAGAAAAAAAATATTCAATGATTAAATATTTTTTTATTTTTTTGTTCAATCAATACCGAAAAACTTTCATATACATTATGTACATTTTAAATGATTACATTTTTTTTGTTTAGATAAATGTGTATTTGTAGAACTGAAAGAATTTGTACCGCTTGCATATTGGTGAAAATCTATTATTTGAAAAATTAAAAATTTTCCATGCACAGAGGCAAATCCGTTTCTCCATACAAAACATTTATTTAAACAAAAAAATGTGTTAATCTTCCTCAACTATACTTGCTCCGAAAAGTTTCGTGCTGATCGCCATGAATAAATAAAAGTAGTTATCGTGATTTTTCATTTATATGACATAGGTACCAAAAAAACCGTATCCACCTGTATAATTGTGAAATAAAATAATTTTTTTCATTTTTTTAAAAATAAACAGACCATTCGAATAAGAGTATTAAAACTCATACCACTAGAATGTTTAAATAACCTAAAAAATTATATAGAAGTGATTAATTACTACCTTCAAAAGTAGGACCCCTACGAGGGCACGTCTCACCTTAATTATTTTATAAGAAGAAAGAAAGGGCTTTAAATAGTTACTTTTCTTTTGTGGTAATTATGAAAAATTATTATTGAAGTTAATATTAAATTAAAGAAAGCCCTGAAAAGCCTGAAGACTAGGCGGGAAGTATTAGTCTACCTGTATGGGTCTGTGTACAACTGATATCCCCTCTAGGATATATGCCCCATCATCTTGAAATACGTCGCATCACATTTTCGCACTTTACATATAATTTGAAAGTTGAATATATTTTAATAGAAACAATATCAATTATAATAGTTTAATGATCATGAATAGTAATAATATATGAAAGTGAAATCCTAACTCACTAGTCCTAATCTTACGTATATAATTAATAATAAGTTAATAATAATAATAATGTATGATGACAATAATAGAATTACACCTGGCAAAATAAAATATATTATTGAGCAGATGAAAATCATGATATAATAAAAAAAAAAAAAATAAAATAAAATAAAATAAAAAAATATAGTAATAAAAATCTAGAATATATGATAAAAAATAAATAAATAATTTAGTAATTCATAAAAAACATTTAAAGTAACCCATTGAATCATACTATTTTTTCAAAATTTAAATGCCTTTTATCATTAAAAAATTTATTAGCTAACTTAGGGGACAAATTGATTCTGAGCAAAGTAAATCAAATCCTTATATTATGAAGAATTAGTAACTTATATTTTTTTTGTTGTTATAAAATTAGCTTCCTCCATATTGCCACAGATATTTTATGTTAGAGGTTTATGGGTAAACGCAGAAGCTTCATATAACTGGTAAAAGCTAGCAATTATTAAAGAGTTTAAATTGTCAAAATTATATTAAATTTTAAAGTAGTATATAAGAATCTAGATTATAAAATGAGTATAAACAAAGGCTATATGGAATAAATTTCAAGATAATGATCCCAATTTTTTAGGGAAGTAGGTACATAAATTTTAACCTATTTTTGGTTTATTTATTAAGATTTAACGGTATAGGTACATTGAGAATTTATGAAAGATATGATCCGTTTTATCTGATAGTCATAATCAAATGAATAAATTAAAGTTAAATGATGGGTAAAATACTTTTATTATATTAGTAAATGATTATTTATAGAAATAGAAATGATGGTGGAATGAAAAAATCTGCTATATATGTACATTATTATTTTCTATAGTATTATTGTATTGAAGATTTAATATGCATCGCACTAACATCACAGAATATACATTTGGAAAACCTTTGAAGTAACAAAAACCATTATAAATTATATTCAAAGTATTGGAGAGGATTTCCTTCTATAAAAAAAAAAGAAAAAAAAGAGGAAAAATGACAAACGCATGGATTAAAGGATATTTTATTGTTTTATTTTTTTTATTTTTTTTTTATAAATAAAAGCAAATTTTTTATTGAAATTAAAATTTTTTTAAGCGCAGTAATTTTAAATTCAAAATATTGTATTGAACGATATTTTAAGACCCATCATATAGTCAAAAATGTATTTGATATTTATGAGGTTGACTTTCAATTTTCCAAAATTGTGGATTACTATGAGTGCTTAATGAAGGGTTTATCGGTTTAAATTTAATTACTACAATGCAATGATACCTTAATGGTCCTAAGTTGTTGCATTTGGGGTTCTATTGAATTTATTTCATTAATTTATTTTTCTAATTTATATCTTTTTATTAATTTATGATTTTTTTTTTTTGTTATAATTTTTCTTATTTTATCGTAAATGTTAATTTCATTTTTTTATTTTGAGTTATTATGCGTTTATCTTATTTGTTATGCTTTTTGGGTATTTATTTGTTTGTTTTAATTTCAGATTTATCATATCTTAAATTCAAATTTCATCTTATGCGGTATTTAAAGCGAATAAAATTTCGCTATTCATTATTTTCACCTCGATAACATTTACATAAAATATTGTGAAACTTCAGAGACACGCAAAAATACTAAATAATATGCGATTCGTAGCAATAACAAACCCAATCAATATAACACCTTAAGAAAAATAAACGCATATAAAAAAAAAATGAAAACTAAAATATATAAGATATTCTAAAAAAAAGCCTTCACAAAAAAATATCCTAAAAAAAAAAAAAAAAAAAAAAAAAAAAAAAAGTTAGCCGGAATATGAGTTGGCACCGCTTGATGGCCATGACTATTCAACTAAATGGAAACCCAAATTTTATTTACGTTACACTGTAAATAAATAGTCTACACACAGCCGATTTAAAATACACTCATAATATTACTATATTATCATCAATAATAATATAAGTACTAAAAGAGCAGGGGAGTGATTTTCCAGTGAGACAATCCCTTCACCGGATGGGGGGGGGATAATTGTCTATTCCCGTAGTTTCACCGGAAGGCCGAGAGACCACGGCTCCTGCCATCTCAAATCCACCAAAAACCTTAATATAATATATATAATATTATTATTAATTTAATAGGGGTACTTTTAGTAATGAAATTAAAAAAAAGCAAAAATTTAATAGAAAAGATTTTTTATAATTAACAAATGGCATCTTCTTAAACTACGTATTAAAATACCCTCTAAATTCATATTAAACTATATATAATTTAACAATTCAATATATTTTTATATTTTTTTTTTTGTTTTTTTCACATATGTAGTTTCAAAGTAGTTCTAAAATTTTAAAAATTATAGGATTCCAAAAATGTATTCCTTTCTGCTGTAGCTGTAGAGTTTGAGATATAATTTTTTTCTTATTTTTTTTTTATTTCTTTAATTTTTTACATATTTACCGAACATTTTAACTTAGCCTCTCCTTTTCCACAGCACATCTGTATTCCTTTTCCTATGTGGCTCTTGTAGTTTTTGAGATACTGGATTGATGATAGTTGTCGCTCTATACCAATTTATTCTATAATTATAATTATATATATTATTATATAAATATCTTACATATATATATATATATTAGATATATTTTAATATAATATTATATTTTATATATAACTATATAAGTATATATATATAGTATTAATATTATATATAGTATATAGTAATATATTTTTAGGATTAAGTATGGAATTATATATATATTCAAGTATATATATAATAATATTAATTAATAATAATATATTATTATTATATATAATATTAATAAAGATTGGATACTGGAATCGTTGCGGAATACTATATGGAAATCGGTTCAACTTTTGACTGGTTCTGGCCAAATCGGAAATCGGCATCGGCTGGTAATATTGGAATCGTCCATCACTAATATATAATGATAAGTATTAGTATATTAATACTATATTATAAATAAGTATATATATAATAATTGTATTATTTCTATATTATATTAATATATATTAAGTATATTAAATATATATATAATATATTTATAATATAATATATATATAATTATTTATTAATAATAATAGATATATATATATAGTATATTAAATATAATATATAAATATATATATAGATATATATATAATATTATTAATATATAATATATATATATGTATATATTTAAAATATAATATATTATATTAATAGAATGTATATATATAAATATTATTAATATAATTAATATAATTATATATATATAATATATAAATAAAGTATATATAATATTATATAGATATAATATAATTATATATTATATATTATATATAAATTATAATTTATATATATAATATATTTAAGGATATATATGTTATATTATTAATTATATAATAGTTTATATATATAATATTATATAATATAATTTATATATATATATAGTTATTATATATATATATATTAAATATTATATTTAATTAATAATATTTATATATATCTTAATATATATATATATATATATAAATATTAATTATATATATATATATATGATTATGATAGAGAACATAACCACATAGCATTCTAAATATTGATATAGTAAGATCATAATTCACCTTGATAAAATTTTTTAGTATTTTTTAGTTTAATACACCTATTTCAACCAAAATTTAAACCCTCCTTCCATTATTTATAGTTTAGGTTCGTAAACTTATTCGTATCGAGAGTGACGTCGTAATATATATTATACTCTTACTTTTATCAATAATGTATCAATATTTTATTTATTTTATATATATTAAGATTATAATATATATAATATTTAATTATATATATATTATTATATTATATATATATATATAATATTATTATATTATTAATATATTAATATATTGGTATATATATATTAGTTATATAATATATATATATTATTATATATATATGTATATACAATATATATTATACATAATAATATATATTATATATACTATATATATAATATATATTATATAAGTATATATATTTATATATACTATATATATATAATATATATTATATATATCGTATATATATATTATATATTCAATATTTGAAAATTTTTTCTGGGGGAATTTTTCTTCTGTACGTATTTGGATTGCTTGTTGTCGTAGTTTTGGCTTATATATATATATATATATATTAATTAATATAATATATATATATATTATATGATTTATAATATATATATATTATTAATATATATATATAAATATATATAATATATTAATATATAATATTTTATATATATATATATATATATATATACTATTTATACTTATAATATATATATATTAACTATATATAAATTATATATATATATATATAAAGTAGATATATAATAGAGAGAGAGATAGAAAAGAGAGAGAGAGAGAGGGAGGAGAGAAAGAGAAGAGGAGAGAGAGAGAGAGCCGAAGGACCAGAAGAGAGAGAGAGATGAGAGATGAGAGAGATGAGAGAGAGAAGAGAGAGAGGAGAGAGAGAGAGAGAGAGAGAGAGGAGCCCGAGTAGTAAAAAGTTAAATATACAAAAATACGGATATATTATATAATATATTATAATATATAATATTATACTAATATATATTATAATATATATGATATAGTATAATTATATATATATATATATATATTATATATATGATATATATATATATATATTACGTATAATAATATTATCAATATCGTGGGTCAGTTTTGGCTCAACGACATACATGCCAGTCCGCTTCAACATCCACCTGTTTTCGCGGGCTGGTTTGATTTGATTACCAGTAGGAGTGGAGAAACACGTTCGGCAAAAAGTAAGTTGATGATCAAAGGAATCGAGAACTTTCCAGGCGAAATGTGCTATCGGTCTTTAGGCGAAAGCGGAAAATCTTTTTGCACGCAATTACAGTTGCTGACTGCTGTTGTTTTCTGGATTCTCTTGCCTGGGGTGTTGTTGATGAGTTCCAAATTCATTACTGTATACCATCAGGGAACAATCGTCATATTTCAGTGGAAAGGATTGTGGCAAGTTAAGGTTGTGCATTTCGTATGCATGAATTTCAATTTAAGATTTGTAGCGAGGCTTGCCAAGTATTCTTTGATATCTTCGGTTGCACTCTCTTCTTGCAAGGGGTCGTCAACGACGACCTCATTCAGATGGACATTGAATCTAAGCCTACATTTCGCACAAAGATAGAGCTCAAAACAATTAGAGCTGAGGAATCTGTGTGCATTAGATGGTGGTATCTGTGCCTGTAGTCGGTTGAGTAGGTCAAAGCTTCGAACTTCCTGCCAAATAGGCAAGATTACACTTAAACGGCTTCGAGGTGTCCTTTAACAAACTGCTCACTCTCTACCCTTGACTGCAAGAATATTGCAATTCATCAAACAGGCTCAAATACATGCCAGCAATATTGGCTTTACAACCAACTACCAGGTGAAGATAGAAGAGGAGGTCCTTGTGGAAAGAATCCCATGTCTGGTCGTGAGTGAGTGCTCATCTTTGATTGGTTGATAGATCGGAATCACAGTTGCGAAGGTGAGTTTTGAGCACAGGGAGCGTCTTGAGGTAGAGCCTCACGGATGGATACGCAGTGTTGTTTGTAATTCAGGCCGGATTGCTTCTCTTGGCCAGAGCCTAAATCCTACTTTGGAGCGAAACTGCACAAACCAACACAACTTTTTCCGACGAAAGATTTCTTTGAAAAGAAATTGGAAACGATGTTCATGTAAAATATTCAGCCTTTGCAGTTGCTGTCAGTGACTTGCTGCAGAAGAGAAACTCCTCCTCAATCCCTTTTTGCGAAATAAAACGGGTATAAACCAAAGGTTGTGAAAGCTATGCGACGTCTGTTGTCTCATCAAGTTGTATTGCAAAGAAAGGAGATTTTAGTACTTTCTCCGTCACCTGAAGTTTGATATCCTGGGACATGTCAACTGTGTTGTCTGAGAGACTCATCTGATTAAGCTTGCTGACACAGTTATGATCGAGGACATGACGAGCAGCCTCTATCATGCAAGATTTAACGAGTGCCTCTAAATTGTTTGTGGCTTCTGCTTCGCTATACGAAGGGAGATCTTGTACGAGGCCTCGACGATCTTATTGTTGAAAGAGAATTCCTGTTCCATGATCCAATCTTGACCGCTTTAGCTGGTGTTCTTTAATTCTGAAGTATGATAAATCCTTGCTGGCCAATTCCAGATGGACCTTTTTGAGATGCAATTGAACACCATTGTTAACGATGGCTGAAAAGCCAAAGTTGAGAAAATTCTTTAATTCTGAAGTATGATAAATCCTTGCTGGCCAATTCCAGATGGACCTTTTTGAGATGCAATTGAACACCATTGTTAACGATGGCTGAAAAGCCAAAATTGAGAAAACTCTCGTATGTGCGTTTCTTCGACGTATTTAAATTAATAACATATCAAATCTAAATAATATAAAATTTTCCACTTGAATGTATAAAATAAATTGATTTTATGACTGTTGTTTAGCCTTATGTCGACACAAAAAAATGACACCCAAACACTTGAACACAACTTACTCCATGAGAGACAAGAAGCGACTGGAAAACAGAACAAATTGGCACATGTCACAAGTGAAATTGGCAAATATCAACATTTATTGAGGTTGCTCAGTTATGGTTCACCTTTCAAAATAGGATCCTTGTCACAGTCAGATCCAATCCAGAATAAAACTTGAACCCCAGGCTAGAAATAAAAGGTAGAAATATATGCTAGCCTGAGAGGTAATATAACTGCAATGTGATTCATCCTGATGAGAAAATACTAATAAATTCTCCCCAAGATATATTCAATTGCACTATATTTGTGCACACGTATATAGTTCCGTACTCTTCCTGATACTTGTTGGGAGTATCCCAAAGTACGGTGTCGGTATTAGTATATCAGTTCCTTCTAATAACCTAATAGAAATAGAAATAGAAATGCGGAAGCTCTTGAGTTTTATGAAAGGAGCCTCAATGGTACACCTACATTACATTCTCAATTTTGGGATACCCGGCCCGAGAAATACAGAACCGAGGTGTTCGCACTGATTCTCCTTTCCGCTAGAGCCCTCCAGAGTATATCTATGGCATTTCGGTCTCAACCGAAGCTAATTTATATCCTAGCTATGCTATTTCTTGCCTTAGGGCCTATTGCGCGATAGTGCACATGTCTACCACTGGTGCAACAATATAGCCTAACACTGGTTTGTACATTTAGTATAATAAACGATTATTATATTTAATTATATAATAATAGTTTTCATTACGTATCTTTGTTAATTTGTGGTTGAAAATTGGCATTAATGAACTACACGCTCTATTTAGATTCCAGGAAATTGAATGTAGGTGGAAAACTTGGCTAGGGCATAAGGCAATAAAAGTAACCAGGACAAGGAAATGCTTAGAGTCTGTCCGACCGCTACAATACCCCCTTTCCATGTGCTGGTCAGGGTTCCTGTAAGCCAAGGTAGCCCGACGACCAGCACACTTCCTTCTTTCACCCGGTGGTGGAGCCAGAGAGGAGCGAAGGAAAAGTGCATGAAGGGTGGAGACACAGACGACTGTACTGGAGGTGTTGAAGGATGAGGAGGCGGAAAATCAGGAGGAGAAGAGAAAGAAAGTGAAGGTGGAGAAGGAAATGCAAGGGGGGGAAGAAGAAGTAGGGAACAGAATGCCTGGAGGATGTGGAAAGTTGGGAGGTTCCCAACGGTCGTCCTCAGGGTTCATGTTAGTCAGGTAGGCTGACTGGGGGATGTGAACCCGACGACCTAATCACGCGTTCCTTCCTTTCACTCTGGTGGCTGGAGCAGAGTGGAGTGAAGTGACAGGTGCATGAGGGAGGGAGAAACAGGCCCACTGTCTGGAGGTGTTAAAAGATGAGGCCAGAGAATCAGGAGGAGAAGATGATAGGAGGATTGGAGTGGAGAAGGATAGTTGCAAGTGCCGTAGCTAAGAGCCTCTTAATCATACACCAATTTAAAGAGTTAATTGTTTGAAGTGTGAGAATGAAGAGAGTACGCAGATCTTACTGCTGGGCATAAACAAGGTTACGTTGGTTATCAATGGAGAAAAGCGTTTTGAAACGGTTTCGCTCCGTTATGTAAACAGAAATTAAAACATTTCTTAAGAAGGGGTTCACTTATCCAGACTATAGACGAACGATTAGTGGATTCCAGAAAAATTTTATTTCATGGGTAGATGTGTAACGTCTCATACTAGAAGTCAGGCTTAATCATAAACTACGAGCCTAGGGGAAAGGAAAACAATTTTTTCGATGTTAGAAAAAGTTATTTCATTAGAAAACAAATTATTTCTTTTTCCTAAAGATTTTGAAAGAGAATCTTTGATTCACTTTCCAAGCCTGTTGAAACATCGCCAAGAAAATAATTCTGATATTGACATTTGTTATTTCAAAACAGCACTTTTAAATATGAGGGAAGCTTTTCTCGACAGGTTTCATAAATTTAGAAACAACAAAGTGACGTTAGCCTTTGCTAAAAAAAAAAAAACCTCTTAATGCTACTGTAATTTTCTCCTTTTAATCTTGACATTGGCAACTTTGAAATGCAATTGCTGAATTTAAAAAAAAATAAAATAAAAAAAAAATAAAAAAATTGTGGAGCTCGAAATTTGAATGTCTTTGTGCTGATATATTCCAATTCTCCATTGGAGAAAAACACATGTGAATTTAGTTCACATCACAAGTGGTCTGCTTTGAAAGATCTGGAGAAGGAAGATATGTTGATTTTTAACACCTGGAATATTATTCCTGACTCATATAATCAGTTGAAAAAGCTAGCGTTTACTGTTATTTCTTTATTCGTGTCTACATATCCATGCGAACAATCATTTTCAAGAATGAACCTTATCAAGAGTAAGTTGAGAAGTCGTCTTATTGATGAGAACCTGGAATCATGCCTAAAATTAAAAACAACAACATACAAGCCTGACTTACCCAAACTTTCCAAGGATATGCAAGGCCATTGTTCACATTAGTGTTTGTCAGTCATTGTCTTTTATGGATACCTCACAATTTAATTTTATCAATAAATAATATCGTTATTATTCAACGCTCTTTTGAGAGCCAAACTTTTTAAACTTAAACTATATAGGTAGGTACATTATTATTAACTTAATTAAGATACTCCTAAGCTGGCCTTTGCTGAAAAAGTTTTCAAAAAACTTTAAGACGAAAATCTTAAGATGAAATAAGTATACAAGACGAGTATGGATGAGAGAGTTGGATGGGGTTGACCTCAGTGAACGTACCTGTTTTTTTTTATTCTTTATATATAAAAATAAAACTAAAAAAAATAAAACAAATTTATAAGATATATATATTTATATATAGTATATACGAGCTTTATAGAAAAAACGGCGATATATCATCATATAATATTCTTCCTCAAGCTATATATGAGATACTTATATAGTATATTTTTATATATGATTATAAATTATTCTTGTTATTATTTATAAACCATGTCCAATGTTATTAGACACTTATATAATATACCAACATTGTCGTGTGAGAAGGTCTCTGTTTAATTATTATTAATATATATTTTATATATATATTATATATTATATATATATATTATATATTAATAAATAATTATAAATATATGATATATATATATATATATATATATATATATTAATAATTATAATAATATATATATAGTTATATATTATAATTATAAATGATATTATATATTAATATTATATATATTATATATATATTAATATATCTAAATATATTATTATATTATATAATATAAAAATATATACTATATATATATATAAAATATTAATATAAATATATTATATATATATAAAATATAATATTAATATATATTATTATAATATATATATATATATATTATATATATATTAATATATAATATATATTATATTAAAATATTAATATATTAATTATAATATATTAAATCTATATATATTAATATATATTAATACTACTTAATATATATATATATATATATAATATCCATCTAATAAAAATGTATAATTAATTTTTATAACACATTTTTCTCCTTCCATTATTTCTCTTTAATGCTTTTCGCCTAATTGACTGATATATTATTATATATCAGAGACAAAAAAAAACACAAAATAATAAAAAATAAAGATAAAAGGGATTTTAGAGAATGGATTTTATATTTTTTTAGGCAATTTTTGCTTTTATTTTTTTTCCAAGTGGATAATTTAGAATCACAATTTCTTATTTAAATCCTATAAATGCTAATTTTACATATGGCTGGAGCATATCTTCTCTTTGGAGGTATTAAGATGAGGATATAATTCAACTGATCGAAGATTTTAAAGTTTATTTATTGGTTCGAGAATTCGACTGGAACAAAACGCAAAAGAAGAGTTTCGTTCAACTTACGTTTCTAAATTTGTAATAAAATTTAAAATCTGATCAGTTGGGAAAACATATTTATCTGACTCATCAACTCATATCACTCCAAAAAAGAAAGATATGGTCCTAGTACATATGGTAAATTAGCTATAAGGATTATAAAAAGAAATTGCTCTCAAAATACATGTGAAAAAAAAAAAATTAAAAAAAAAATTTTCGCAAAAAATAAAAAAACATTCATTCAAAAATTTTTTTTTTTTTTTTTTTTTTTTATTGTAACTTAAGATACATGTAGGTTGATTATTAATGTAATTAAAGTTAAAGTGAGGAAAATAATGAAGGAAAAATGTGTATAAATTATAAATATATTATATTAATTATAATATATTAATATTATATATATATCATAGTTATTATATAGTATATTAATAGTATATATTATAGTATCTATATATTATATAATTAATTATAATATATTATTAATATAATATTATATATATTAAAATATAATATTAAAGCAGTTATATATTATACCTGAGACACAGTAGTGATATATGGATAAGGGTTATTATCGAGATAATATATTAGTCTATATTAATGATATTAATATATATATATATAGTATTATTAATATATATATATATAATATATATTATATATATATATTAATAATTAATATATATATCATAATATTTATTATAATATATATACTAATAATATTTGGGAAAAAAATTACATAAAACAATACGTATATTATATTATTAACTATATATATTAATAATATAGATATTATATATAATATATATATATATATATATATACTATATATAAATATATATTAATATATTAATATATTTTATATATTATATATTTAATATTAATATTTATTTTATATATTAAATATATTTAAATTATATATATATAATATATTTATATGTATATATATATAATTAATACTAATATTATATTATAATATATAATATATTAATATATATTAATTATTAATATATATCTTATAATATTTATATAATATATTATATATATATTATTAATATATATATATATTATTAAATATATATAATATATATATTTTATATATATATATAATATATTTAATTACAGAGTATGTTACTAAACCTATTAATAATAACTCACTATACTAATATGAGCTCTACAGTGATAGCAAGAGTAATAGTAAGCTCATACCTCTATATTATGAGTAATACAGGTAGTAGGAGTGTTTGCAATATATATATATCAACTATACTCAGATATATTCATCATATAACTAACGTTAATAAGAGTGTGGATGATGCGGGCTAAGTAATTAGATGCTATCACTATATATAGTATACTATATTATTTATATATAATATATATATATGTATATATTTATATATATTACAGAAGATAATATGTTTACTTATATTTAAATATTTATTATACTTAATAATTAATATAAATATATTATATTACTATAATTAATAATATATATATATATAATATTTTAAATATATAAATATATTAATTATATATATATAATTATATATTATATCATATATATATATATATATAATAATATAATAAGATATATTATATATAATATATAATATATCATATATATATAATTAACTATATAATATAATATATTTTATATAATATATATATTATATATAAGTATATAGTATATATATTATAATATTTATATAATATTATATATATATATAGTATATATATATAATTTTTGATTGATATGATATAAATATATATATATAATAATATATAGATTATAATATTAAATATTTTATATATTAATATATAATATATATATATATATATATATATATCTATTATATAAAAATATAGTATGAATTATATGTAATATAAATATAAATAATATATATATGTATAATTATATATATAATTTATATATATATTAATATAATATATATATATATATATAATATATATTATAATATATATATAGTATAATATATATAATATATATTATTTATATATATATATATATAATATATAATCATTTAAGATTATGTATTTTAAAATACTATAGAGTTACGTTTACCATGCTTTATATTATTAATCTAACCTTGAGTATTCATAGCAAATCTTAACTGTTCGATTATAAAATTTCTATCATGATTTATTTTTTAATGAATCATTATCATAGGTAGTATATTATACTACAGGTTACTTATAAAGTAATAAGTATATTTATTACTAACGAGTTATTCTGTATACCTATAGACTATGTCTATTGATAAATCTGTTATTATATATAAACTTATTTATCTACTTATTAGTAAATGTCCAAAATAATTATATATATACAAACCGATTTGAGAGTAATATTACATTTTTTCTTTAATATAATACTTATCTTTGATAAGTCTACTACTATAGTACGATATATAGCATATTATTAAGAGTTGCAATAAAATACTACTAATGAATTTCACATATTATATATATAATTTAATATATTTTATATATATTACACTTATTCTTTCACGTCACTTTCATATATATATCTTATATATATAATTATAAAATTATATATATATATATATATATATATAATATATATAATTTATATAAATACATACTATATAATATATAATATATTAAAGTATATATATATATTATATTATATATTATCATATTAAATATAATAATATATATAATATATATATTATTATAATATATATATATTATATATATATATTAATATATATATATATATTTTATTATATAATATATATATATATATATATATATAATATATATTATATATAATATATATATATATATATACTATATATATATATATATATATAGTATATATATATATTTATTATGTTATTATATATAATAATATATTATATATATATTTTATATATATATAATATATTTATATATATATATATATATAATATATATATATATTTATAATATATATTAAATATATATAATAATATATATATAATATATATATTATATAAGTGATGTGAGGTATATATAACGTATTATATTAGTATAAAATAATTTATGGTTATTGTCCTATAGTATATTTAGACTTATATGTATAAGACGAATATGACGATTATAATATAGTAATATTATTATATTTGACTCGATGAAGAATTAGCACTATATTATATATAGTAAGATAGACTAAGATTAGACGATTATTGAAAAATATATTTATATATATAAATATTTTTATTTATTTTATTATTTCATCTTTTAGTTTTTCCCATCTTAGCGGGCTTTTTTAATCTCTTATATAATATACTATATATATTATATATATAATATAATATATTATATATAATATAATATATATTATATATTAATATATATATATATATATAATATATATATATATATTAATATATTAATATAATATATATTATATTATATTATATAATATATAATATTTATATATATTTTATATTAATATAATATTATACATTAATATTATATTATATTTAAATATAATTAATATGATATATATATATATATATAATTATATATATATTAATATATTATAATATATATATATAATAATATTAATATTAATATATATATATATATAATATATTAATATATATATATATATTATAGATATTAAATATTATAAATATAATTATATTATAATACATAGGCTGTAAGACAAAGAGGAATTGAGGTAGGTATTATCAAGTCAGAGTAGTTCATACCTCCCGAAATTATATTTAAAAGCTAGATATTGAGCTAAAATTATTTATTTTAGATATAAATTTTATACTAGCTTTATTAACCAGTTCTATCTTTAATATAATTAAATTTATAATAATAATATATATTATATATTAATAATATAAAATATATTTAATTAAATTATATAATAATAATATTATATATTATATATATATAAAATAAAATATAAAATTATTAATTAAATTAAATATAATAAAATATATATTATATAATTATATATAATAATTGAAGATATTAAGTAATAGATATATTAATAATATATAAATATTATGTAAATGAAAAGTATTTATTAATGGAAAATGAAGAGTAGTACTAATTAGTTATATATAGTGGGTCCGTAACGATCTTCTTAGTTAATATAAAGTGCTGTTCCTCATTAATATGTAGTTAATTAAATATAATTTAAGTACAAGTGTTGCTAAAAAATCAATAAAGGTTTCCAAGTTTGCAATAAATGAATAATATAATAGTACAATATATGGAGTTACTTACCTCAATAAGTTTAGTGAATAAAATATGATGGAAAATTGATAATAATATATATAAATTTTAAAAAGGATTATATAAAGGAGGGAAGCTGTAATTTACTAGTTTTGATTAGGTACTAAGGCATAAGTTTCTATTATCTTATTTTATCTATACTAAATCTTTCCACTCTTGCACTACATTTAAGAAAATGTATTAATATACTTATGTATGTGAATATAACTATGAATATTAATATATATAGTATGAGTATGTATAGTTATTAGTATTTTATAGTTAGTGTTATAGTATTATATTATTAGTACTATTAAGTGTGTATTGAACATGTTTAGGTTTGTTATGCTCAATAAATATTTATATATATATATATATATATTATATATTATATATCTTTATATGTATATTAATAATATATTTAATATTATAGTATTAATTTTAATATATATATAAATATAAATATATATAAATATATAATATATATAAATATTAATAATGATATTATAAGTATTAGTAATAATTATATAATATAATAAATAGTATATTAATTATAATATATATAAATATAAAAAAAAATATTATATTAATATATATATATATACTATATATATATATATTATATTAATTATATATATATATAATATTATAATATAATATTACTATATATATATATATTAATATAGTTTATATATATATGTTAAATTATATTTATTAATAATTTATATATATATTATATATAATATTATATATACTATATAATATATTAATAATTTATATATATATATATATTAATATATATATATATATATATATAATACTATATATATTAATTAAGTATATATATCAATGTATTGAATTTAATATAATATAATATAATAATAATTACTATATAATAATAATTAATAATAATTCATAAATTACATTAATATTAATATTACAGAATAATGTATAAATTAATAATATGTAGGTAAAATTTTTTTTATAATTAATAACAATAAAGTTCATTCAACGGATTAACTAATAAAATCTAGAATATATGAGTTATGATATAGAGATATGCTCATAATATGGGTTAGAACGAGATGTAATATGTCATAAATGAGTTAAGGACGAAAGACAGAGAGGATAAGAAAGAAGGTTTGAGAATCCGCCAACTCCGGTGGACGAGTGTAAAGAACCTCTTGAAAAGGCGAGCATGTGCTCAAGACGAAGAAATGAAAAGAAGATATAAGACACAATATAGAATATTGAAAAGGTTACTAGACCTACTCATTAATGAAACGGTAATAGCGCACCTCTCACAGCGCAGGCAAACTGAACGAGGCTGCAAAGCACACAGCGAAGAGAAGAGAGAGTGATATAGACCAAAGAGAGAAGTGAAAGTATAATCTATTGCCCAGCAAGATATGATATGTGTTGACCACGACACTGCAAGCAAGATAAGAAAACGGTCTAGACAAACATGGATGAAAAGGTAAGACGCAGATTTACTTTTCTTTTGTCAAGTTAACTTGTAAACAGGCTCTTCATAGTCTCTTTCAACACAAGTAAAAACAGAAATGAGGTTTTAGATTCAGCAATTACAGTGTGCTATGATTAATTATTAGGATATTCTTTACCATATTTTATTATTATTATTATTATTATTTATTATTATTCAATTCATCAAAGATGAATAGATGCTTAGTACCAACTCAAAGTGAAAAGGTATTTATTATTATAAGACCCAACTAGGAATGAGAAAGGTTATTACGACTCATTAACAGATGAGAGATTTAGACACCCAACAAGAAGACATATAGTCATAGACCTCACAACAAGGGATGAAAGCGTCTAGACCCAACAAGAGTAAAAGTGCTCAGACCCCACAAGAGTAAAAAGATTAATCGACTCCACTCAACAGGATGAAAAGTATAGATCACAGCAAGATGATAAAGGTCACTTAGACCTATACAAAATGAATGAAAATAAGGTGATATAGGCTAGCAAGATTGATAAAGGCTATTAGAGACCCTTATAACAAGATGAAAAGGTCTAGACTACAACAGGATATAAAGGGTATAGTAACCAGCATAGATGAAAGCTTAAATCACCAATACAATGATGAAAAGTCTAGATCCACAATCAAGGTATAATGAAAAAGTAAAGACCCGCAATAATGAAAAGGCTTATAGACCCACAACAAGATAAAAAGGTTACTAGAGACACATACAGATTAAAAGGGTAAATAGACCCACAAGATAAAGGCTCAAGACCCCAAATCAAGGATGAAAAGATCTAGACCAAACTAGAGAGAAAAGGTATAGACCCAGCAAGACTAAAGGCTTAGACCCAACAAGATGAAAAGGTATAGGCCCTAGCAAGATGAAAGGCTTATGACCTACAATAAAGTATGAAAGGTCAGACCCAACAGGATGAAAAAGTAATATGACCTATCACAGCAAATGTAAAGGCTTAGACCTACTACAAGTAGAATTGAATAAGGTCTAGACAAACTTAGAGATTAGAAAAGGGTATAGTACCATAGCAAGATGAAAGGCTAGCCCCCAAACAAGCAATTGAAATAGTCTAGATCACAAATCACTAGGATGAAAAGGTAATATGTAAGCTACAGCAAGATGTAAAGGCTTAGACACCAATACTAAAGATGAAAAAGGTCTAGACCTCCAACAGGAAATGAAAAGGTATAGTGAATGCCAAACAAAGATGAAAGGAAATAGGACCCAACAAATGAAAAGGTTTCTAAACACACACTAATAGAACATGGGTCTACTAAGCACACACACACAACAGCACGCAACAAGCGACACCACCTCAACACCACATCAAGATGAAAATGACCTAGACTCAACAGATGGAGAGCCCTAGTACTTTAACACGCACTCGAAAAGGACAGACCCAACAAGAATTGATAAGGCCTAGACCCACACTAAATGGAAAAGGCCAAGACCCACAGGCCGAGGCACAGTCTCATAAACTCGCAGACGAAGAAAGGATAGTTGAGGAAAAACTCGTAAAAAGGCACACATACAAGCATATGGTGTCTAGTACCCACAAACGCACTAACATAGCTTCGTGTGCACTGGTACTCTATATGATTAGAATTCTACAAACAAGACATTTAAAAGAGTCCTTATAATTTCCACATGAAGTAAGTGCAGGAGAAGGCCTGTGAGAACCTCTCAGTCAACAAAGCAATCTTGCGTATAATGTGATAAAAAGCTCTTTAAGCTCACACGAGGTTTACACTAGAAAATATGACCTAAGCACTAAATCAAAATGAGAAGAGAAACGTACTAGACTCCACATCAGAGAGACTGCAATAAAGAAATGCCTCAGATCCGCTCACGAGAGCAGCAGGGAACTACACCGCTACATCATAATATTCGGCAAATTAAAGGGAGCTTAGACTCACCACATAGACGATATATCAGAGCCTAATATTGATCCAACTCAGTGAATATATGTCTCCATATACTCTACATTTCAAAGATGTATAATATGCCTATAGAACCCATACACAATGTATATAGGTTGGAGTGCCTCTAGGTATCCCAACAATAGTATTGTAAATATAGGTCAAGAATCCAATTCATTAAGATTTTTTCTTGGCAACTTCAAGACTGAACTCAGATATAAATATAAGAATATCATAGACTTTTAAAAACTATTTTCATGATATATATGGCATTTCCATTCTCTTAAAATTGCAAAGCCTAGACACGCAACATCAATAGGAGAGGACTTATAAACACAATTCCTTGATCGCTTTTAATAAAATTCGGAGGGTTGAACCCACCATGAAGATGACAAACCGGCACAACTCAAACAACAATGGAGAGGCCTAGACCCCAAAAAAATGAAAAGGGCTCTAGACCCAACCAGATGAAAAGTCAAACCCCGCTCGTCTACAGCAGGGCAGTAGAGCTGTGATGTGTATAAGTACATAACGCTCAAAAAATTATATTAGGTAATCTTATACACTAACTCTTGGCAAAGACAGATTATACAATATATATCAATTCCTAAAAAGAAATCACTTGAGATATAAAGTGTATAAATAAGCTCTGAGAATTAATAACCTCTGAATCACCCCTGACAAGCTATGTTTTAATAGTAGAATATTGCACGATTGCTTCCAAGAAAAACTAATGATTAATTTCCTTATTTTTTGTGTATTTTTCCTAAAAACTTTGAAATTAGGAAGATTATTTTGTGATTTTACGGTCAATACGTTCGTGAAGAATAGCTCTTACGGTTTCTACAAGATACTTACTATTTCTATGATCATCAATTTAACAACAGTAAACGTTCAAAGAAATAAACATATGTCGTCAGTATTTAAAAACTATTAAAATTTATCTAATGAAATACATAGATTAAGATCAGTTTGAAATAATATAGAGGAGAGAGAGGAGACGAGAGTCAGAGAATTAAACAAAATATGTAAAAATAATTATTTTGTATTCAAGAGAGGTAATATAACGTCAATTCAGTTCATCTGGTATCGTTCATCGCTCAATATCTATTTCATACTCAAATGCGAGATGATCGTCGTCGTCATCAAGATTAATAACATTATTCATATATTCGACCACAACGCACAACTAATATATCTAAATAATAAATAGATCTCATATTGGTATTGTATTATATATAGTGAATATAAATCTGTATAAGTCAATTTATCTTTTTTCATTATATTATTATGAAAACTATTTAAATTTAATTTCTTATCCTCTATTTCAATCGCTCCTCATTTATATCTAAATATGGAATAACTAATTCATCTTTATTCCTTGACTGAGGTTTTATTACCTAACCTATTTCTAGAAGGTTTCTTCTCTATGACTTAAGAAAATAATAATAATCAATAATATAAATTAAATTAATAATCAATAAATTAAATAATAATAAATTATATATAAATATAAAATAATTATAATAATTATATAATAAATATAATAAAATAATAATACAATAATAATAATAAATTAAAAATAATTAATATATAAAAATATAATTTAATTTAATGTTATAATATAATTTCAAACTTTTATATATATTTCTCAATATTTTTACAAGATAAAAGTGAGAAATAAAATCTATTCATAATAAAAACGGTAGAAGTGAATACACTATGAAGAATGTATTTAAGAGGCAACACATGATATGATAAAACTTTCAGAACGCGTGTGTAAAGAAATATGCATTTTCGAGATCCGAGGGTTCGAGTACAATGTAGACATGATCAGAGAAGATAGTTAATACACAGATAATAGAATGTGGAGATTGAATTTACACTTTAGAGTCACATATACAGTATACTAGAGAAGAATGGGTTCTCTAATAAAAAACAATAAAATCATATGTTATATTCTTTTTGTATTAGTATAAGAGATTGAAGAATTGTGACATGTGAGAGTTTTCGAGATAAAGAACACGGATTAAAAGATCGTGGTTTCTAAATTTATTAATAAACACGAATGCTTCGAATATTATATGTAATAAAATGTATATTTTATTATTATTGCTGGAGTTTGAGGAGGTAAATATAAATAGAGATAGTATTTTATGGAGATATGTTATGGAGTTAATAATATTTGTAGTCTGAAAATGACAGTATACATATATATATGTAGTATATATACTATATATAAATCAAACGTCATAACTTTTATTTAGTTTTATTTTAGCTGATCTAGACTTTATAACTTTGATCTAAAACACTCATTCTTTTGGTCGTTTTGTTTATAGAGGTGAGTTATTCTCCTGTTAAATATAATCTCATTAGAAATATAGAATATTTAGACAACCAAAATAATAAATATTTCATTGTTAGTTATTTGTTCGTCACTACATCAACTCGCATAGTTAAAATCATTATGAGTTTAAGATACCCCTAATAAACATAGTAAATTAGAGAACCTATATAGTAAACACATGGTCCTCAAATAAATTTATAGTAGTTTAGGAACGGTTGCATAATATTATCTTATTCCATATTCTATAGAGTATAAAAGAAATAAATAAAAAAATTTCTTTGTTGTCTCCCACTCAAACATACTTTTTTGTTATTGTTGCAGATATTAGTTTATTATCTGACGTATAATATAATTTAATTATTTGTGTTCACATATAAGTGTTGTATATATATATATATCATATATATATATATATATTATATATTAAATATATATATATAATATATATAATAATTCATATATATATATATATATATATATATATATATATATATATATAATATTATATATACTAATATATATATATAATAATTTTAAGATATATAGATTATTTGAAGTAATGTGCACAGATTTATTTTTATATGCAACTAATTATGAAAACTCGACGAATTGCAGTTCTATATAAGTTCAAAAATTATATATTTGGAATCAGCCGAAAAATCTAAGGATGGGATTTAACTTTATTTTTTTTTTTCATTTTTTTTTTATTTATTTTTTCTCTTGGAACTTAAAAGTTGATCATTTTTTTACTAAAGGGCAAACCGTCTAATTTGAGCGTAGAGACTCATAATAGATGGTCTTGGAGTTCGGGTACATCTCTCAGGTCCTCCTCTGAAGGTCTCGGCGATAGAATAAAACCGACGGGGTGGACCTAATCTCCCCCCCGGGTATAGAAACGCTCTCCCCCATCTGTCCCACCCGTGCGCTCGACCCCTAAAAAAAAACTTAAAATTTCTTATCCCAAAAAACTTGAATATAAACAAAAATAGGTATTTCAAGGCTCCACCGAACATTTGGGGCTGGAGCCCGACGGGGGACAGAATGGGGGAGACGTTCTCATACCCCGGAGGGGTAGTTTGAGAGGGAACCCTCGCGCACAGCTCGCATAAGACCAAAGAGTGGGGTTACCGAGAGAACCTAGTCTCCCCAGAGGGGGAGGATTAAGTACACCCCTCGTCGAGATTCACCAGGGTAGGTACTAGTAAGGAGACCCCGACTCCTGCATCTTTGCGGTTTAAACCCCAGGTTAATAATTATAGTAAAAAAAATTTATTACTCAATTAAAAATTAAAAACAAAGAATAAAAAATTAAATATCTCCATCCTTATAGAATTTTCGTCATGATTCCAATATTAATATATAATTATGTTATTTACATGTTAATGGATACTATATAGCAGTTCTCTAGCTTAAATATTAATACTGTGAAGCTCATTAAAAAATACTGACTCAATATTATAATAATAAATATATATATATTATACTATATTAATATATATATAAAATTAATATTTTATATATATATTATAATATAATTATATATATATAATATATTTATATATATAATATATATATATAGTAATATATATATAATATATATATATATATACTATATATTATATATACAACATTTCACGATACTAACACAAAATATAATATGTTACGTTCTGAAAAATAAACTAAAAATTAAATAATAAGAATGGAAAAATAATCATTTATTGAAGCTCAAATAAAATAAAAAAAAGTTGATCTTTTTATTAAAGGCAAATCGATTTTTTAATATTATTAATTTTGCTATAAAAAGAGTAATTACCAACCTTTTCATACTCCAATACTAAATTATTTTGAAGACCATGGTTTACTTAAGGTTCTATATATATATGTAATTAATTATTAATATAATACAAAATATTATATATCCAATTTATATGAGACATTCTATAATACTTTATCCTACGTATCTTAACATCATCATGTCTGGCAGCGGGATTAACCCTAGTTAGCTTCTCTTGACAATCATTTATTACTAAGACTGCTCCAGCAAAGGCTGCGTGAGAGCCGGAGCCGGGAGCCGGTAAGCGAGAGCCCGTGGAGTACGCTAAGAAGTTTATTTGAGATTGAGTGAGACCGGGAGCCCGGAAGCAGAAATTTTTTGAGGGCTACTGTGAGTAGAGCCGGAGTTCAGTGAGTGCGAAACTTGAGGGTGCCTGTACGAGCCTGGGAGTCGAAGGCGAAATTTTCTGAATGTACCGGGCTTGGAGCCGGGAGCCGGACGTACGGAGCTGCAAAAATAGACTCTTACCCCGGCTCCGGCCACCGCGTACAAGTAAATTATATAGATTAAATTATATTATTTATTATTCAGCTTACCAGGTTCATAAATAATATTTAATATATATATATCTATTAATAATATTTATAATACTATAATATATTATATTATATTAAGTAAATTATTTTTGTGTATAAATAAATAAATTATATATATATATAATATATATATTATATCTTTTAATATATATTATATATATATCTATATAATAAATATAAATATAATATACTATTATATATATTATATATATATTAATTATATATATATTATATTATAATAATATATTATATATATTAGTATATATCATATATATATATATATTATATCTTAATTGAGAAGATCACCTCCAATCCTTAGATAGTTCTATAGTTTGTGAGGCACATTGAGTTAAAAGTTATTTTTTCTTAGAAATTAAGCATATATATATATATTAATAGTATATATATATAAACTATATAATTAATATATATATATATATATATATATATATTAATTAATATTAGTAATTATTATATAATATATAATATATATATATAATAATATATATATTATATATATATATTTCGATATTGTAAATACATTATTTATATTCCTACCAAATACAATAACTATGCATTAAATATATATTTTTTTCAGAAAATATCTTAGGTTTATCTTATTGTTCATAAACTAAATAAGGTTCTATACTTTCAATATAGGTAACTATTTATTATAATTAAGTTTATTATCTTTAGAAAAATCATGTATGTCAACCTAAACGCAATAATGCGAAAACCACCTCAATGATACTTGAAATATATTTTATTTTCATCTCTAAGAATGATAAAAGTACTTACTATAATAATTTAGTAGTTATGGAATAGTTTAGTCAGTAACATGAGTTATTTGGAAACAGTCAGTTCGATCAGATTTATAAAGAGTTTACCAAAACCACCAGTCTACTTATTGGATGAATAGCACAATACTCTACTGATCCTTTAAATTAAATCACGAACATATTTTAAAAAGCTCATCAATCCCAAAACATTGCTAGAATTGAAAAGAGAGAAAGTTGTGAACATGAAAAAGCGTTCAGGATCAACACCTTTCATTTTGAAAACATCACAGCTAAGTGGATACTCTCTTTCATTTGTTAATACAACTTGTTCTGTATCTATGTCAAATGGAAATTTCATTAGGATTTTTTTGCAAGAGCAGGATTTAAAGCACTAAGTGGAGACATGACTTCGAAACTGGAAGTATCCCTTTAGACCGGGCGAGAGATATTCAGAATAACGCACTAGTTCTAGAAGAAGCGGCTTAACGCTGATAACAAAATGACGTAAATTGCTGATTATAGGGAGCGCATTTCTTGCAATTAAAAATGGATGCTGCACTAAAGCGGGCGATACAGCTAAAATTATTTTTGCTATACAACGAATATGTGGGGGCGGAGATATACACACGTCATTTTAATAATGAACGTTAGCAGTATAAAGATACCAAGTTTTCGCGCAACCATTTCAAGATAATTTAATCGAGAACTTGTTATTTGGGGACGTTTAAGAAAGATTCGAAATAATAAGAGGCAAGTATCTAGCCAGTTACGGAATTAGCGCATCACAACATGATCAGCATAAACGGAATTTAGATTGAAAAATTAACATTAAGGACAATGAGAATCGAGGAACAGGAGTAATATGACTGGTAAATATGATTATTGATTTTATGAATGTCAAAACGAAGAAGAAATAGTTGTTATTAGAATGAAAACTTGATAAACACCATGACGTAAAACTATGTTCCCGATTCAGGATATTAAGAGCCGTTCACACATGAGGTTGTGGAAGTTCATACTTATGTTAGACGAACGCGTTGGATGTTTCCGCAATACGAAACATCGCAGTTAATCTACAAGCAAGGCGAAACAAAACATGCAAAAGCAACGGCGAATTCCAATATAATGGAAGGTCTAAAGTGGCGTTAAGGGCTGGAAAAGTTTCAAATCTTAGGATCAAGAGAAAAGAATGAGAAGTACATGTCTTATTGCTCGAAAGACTTTTGGCAACTAAAGCACCATATTAAGTATGATGCTTGCCGGTACTCCTGAACTTTCTCTCTCCGTTAGTCAGTGGAACAAATCGAAACACTCAAAAAATATTCAATCAGAATACTTGACCTGCAGAATTAATTTTTTTTATAGAGAATGGATTTTTATCAAATTACATAAATTCAAAAGAAAGAAGGGAAAGAATGTGAACTGAAAACAAAATATTTTGTCGACCATCTTTGTTGATCCACAGTTCAGTGTATTCCTCAAAACTGAAGATCTGATATTAAAAGCTAAGAATGTTCTTTTTGAACTAGGACTTAAGATGAATAATACTAACACGAGAATCTGAGGTCGAAGTCAGAAGTTCAGCAGTTTCAGGAATCCTCCCTTGTCGTATCTTGTCAGTTGAAGAGGTAAAATTTGACCAATTGGATCATGCAGAAAAGCGACTGAAAAAAGACAATCTTCCAGTAAAAGACCTTTAACCTAAAAATCCTCTAGAAATTTACAATAGAATTCCACAAGGCATTAGATGAAATAATAAAAATCAACCGGAAATCAAAAATAACAGTTAATTAAAGAGGATTCCCTACTATCCTAAAATTTTTCTAGATGCGGCTTACACAAACACAATTACAGCTTTCCTTCCTAGTCAAGTGAATATTGAGAGCTTATTTTTGCTTTAAAAGTAATAAAATTGGATCTTAGGAGATCGCTGAAGGAGGATTTTATTGAAGATGGTTATTTTTAAGAAATTGTTGTGGTTAAATTTATGATGCATATGCTAAGTCTTGGAGAAGAAAATTCATTTTAAAAATTTAGGAAGAAAGTGAATTAGATTTTTTTTTAAATATATAAAATGTTCTTTAATGAACACATTATACATACGTCAGGCGCCTCATAGTTCAAAGGAGGAAATATTTACAACTTAAAGGTGAAACTATAATATATTTTTTCCGTTTAAAAAAAAAAAAAAAAAAAAAAAAAACTTTTAAAATATAACAGTAAATATTACAGGCAATTCATCATTCGAAGAGAAATTTTAATTAAAAATTTAGGAAGAAAGTGAATTCTTCTTTTCTGTATTTCTTAAAATTCCTATTTACTATAAAATATTTTCTAAGTTTTTAATTCTAAGTTAATAAAGATGTTAACAAACATTCAATTTCATCAAGCCATAAAAATTTTGTAACAGAGAATTAATGATTTCATATTTGTAAATGGAAAAGGAATTATAACTAGAGGTCGGAGCCGGAGCCGGAGCCGGAGCCGAACAATCTTAAAATGCCGGAGCCGGAGCCGAGTCGAGCCGAGCAATTTTAAAAATGCTGGTAGGCGGAGCCCGGGTAAATTTTAAATGCCTGGAGGACGGAGCCGGAGTCGGAGCAGACCGGGTAATTTTAAAATGATGGAGCCGGAGCCGGAGTCGGAGCCGGAAAAAAATTTGCCGGCTCCGCAGCCCTGCTGCTCAGTGTTCACTGTGGTGTTGAAATTATTATTAGCAATTTCGGATGTATTATGTGATTCGTTCTTTAATTTTTTTTTTATTTTTTTTTCTTATTTCAAATATTTTTTTAATAATAAATATATTAATAACATAGATGTTTTGACATTTCCAAATAACCCCACAGACTCCTATTAGCAAAAATACCCAATCTTTCATGCAATCAATAGGTAAAGTCTGATATAATCTTCCTTTGTCTACATAGTCAACAAAAAACATTCAAATCCCCCCTTATAATCCCGGGGAAAAAAAAAAAGGGATTAATTCGGCCAAAAAAAAAAAAAAATTCAAACTCCTTGATCGGAATAATATCGGCCATACCTGAGTAACATTCGGTTTTCCTTTTCCTTCGTTGAGTTCGTATGCTCCTCAGGTCATTTTCTATTATTATTATTATTATTATATTTTGGTGTTTCCAAAGAGCAAAATAACAAAACAATCTAAAAATATCATTTGTGGTCAAGTTATAAAAGAATTTGCTGAATGGAAGAATTCACCGTTAAAAGTTAATATGCGTTAAAAGGTAAATTGTAATGGAAATATATATATATATATATATATATATATATATATATATATATATATATATATATTTTATATCTATATATATATTATATATTATTATATATATATATATATATATACTATATATATATTTATATATATATATAATATATATATATATATATATATATATATATATATATATATAATATATATATATATATATATATATTGCGCCCAAAATCTTTTGCTTGTGGGCGATATTTAAAGGTTTAGGCTCTTGTAAAGGAAAGGCGCTATCTGTACTGCTTCACTTTTATTATACAAATCATCAACGGAAATGTTAGGTTCAAAATTAGACGCAGAATTAGGTTCAATACATATATCCCGTTAATAGGTGCCTAAAAACAAAATAAAAATAATAAATAAAAAAAATTCAATGTGGGCAGACAAAAAAATATAAGTAAAGCATTCTATACGTGAATTATTACAGTAAAATATTTAAGCAAATGTTCGTAAAACAAATGACATAAGTATGATGCTTTAGATTTAAACAAAGTTTCTAAAAAAAAAAAAGAATTTACGACAAAGTATTGACAATTTAGATTTTAAAAATAAGTGTCTTAAAAAAAAGTACATTAAGGACATGAATTTCAAATAAAAATTTAAAACAAAGTTTCTTCAAAGTAAAGAAAATATTGACACTTTGAATTAAAAATTATTCATTCTATAAGATAGTTAATATATAAGGACTTTTAAACTAAGTTTTCTTAAAACTTCCGACATAAAATTCAACCTATAAAAATTTAAAATGTATGAACTAAAAGTATCTTTACTTGAGCACAATAAATTACAAAAAAAATCTTAAAACAAACTTGAGATAAAAGAAATTGCAAAAATTTACAAACATGAATGAATATAACTAGAAATTAAAACAAAAGTTTAACTAAGTATAAAGTCTTGGTCCGATAAAAATTTAAAAAAATTGCAGTCAAAATAATAAAAACATTTGTACAACTAAAAATAAATCTGTGAAGCGAGTCTAATACTGGTGGTTGAAGTGTAGTGTAGATGGAAGTGTATGTTATATTATATGTTTAAAATTTGATTCCAATAGCAAGGGGTATGTTCTAAAACCCGAGGGTGGAGAGCTTGAAAAAAAAATGACAAATAGGGGGAAAAAAAATGGGAAGTGATTTGCGTAATATTCTTTAGGGGTGCAAAAATTATATAAGATATGAAACTATAATATACAAGCAAAGTCCAGGAGCTAGTGAGTAATTCATTGTCATTATTTTTGTTATTGATATTATTATTATAGTTATTATAGTTACTACCATTATTATTATTATTATTATTATTCAATTATTAATTATTAATTATATTATATTAATTATTAAGTATTTTTTATTATTATTATTATTATTATTATTATTATTATTATTATTATTATTATTATTCATTGGCGTTATTATATTATTATTATTATTATTATTATTATTATTATTATTATTATTATTATTATTATTATTATTATTATTATTATTATTATTTATTATTTTTATATTATTATTATTATTATTATTATTATTATTATTATTATTATTATTATTATTATTATTATTATTATTATTATTATTATTATTATTATTATTATTATTTTATGGCGTTATTATTATTATTACTTTCACTGGCGTTAATTATTAGTATTTGTAGGGGAAAAAAGTTATCAATATAGTGGCTCTTATATCTATTATAATTAATATTCGCGTACAAAAGCTTAAAAAGGGCCAGGAAATATTCACCAAAAGAAAACTTTACATTAAAAGTTTAGGATAAAAATTGAAAGGATGGAGCTAGGTAGACGAAAACAAAGGGAAGAAAAATACATATAAATTAAAAAAAAATCGGGCATGAATTTATTCACTTTGAAAATAACGCTCGTGAGAGAGGTTATTTAAAATTGCTGTGGAAAACACAAGGAAAAAAATGTCAAAAAAAAATTTGGTTAAATTGAATCCAAAACTCCCAGTTTTATTAAAATTTAAATAAAGGAAATAAATCTTTAAAAATAAAAAAAAAATAAAAAGGGAATTGAGAAAAGAAATTTAATTATTCCAACGAAATATTTGTAGACGAACTTTCAAAATTACACTGTATTAATTATTACGTCTAAATGTAAAAGTTTTTGTTGTGTGGAAAATAAATTTATGTAAACCAAATAAATTTGAACTCACCAGAAAATCACAATGAGAACAAGGTATTAATAACTAAACTGTTCGGTACCATTCCTTGAATCAGAATGAATATGGGAAATATTAAGGAATTACTTTTGGGGTTGAGAAGGGCGAAAAAAAAAGAGGCGGAGTGATATGGGACTTCAGATTTCTTTGATACTGAAATAAATAGAGATAGTCTGGAGACAAATATAAATTCTAGTAATGCCGGAACTTTGAATATATGCAGAAACGATTTTGACAGGCCTACGTGAGCAGAAAAAATAAAAATATACGAAGAACAGAAAATAGGTGATATAAATTTTAATTCAAAGTCTTCCAGATTGGGAAGATTAAAATTTGATTAATGGGAATGAAAAAATAGATATCTCTAATTTTCCTTTTCATATTGTCTTTAACAGATAAATCCTGTTAAATATATATAAGTTAATGGCAGCAGGTACAAGTAAATTTTCATTTTATTTTATGTAACCGTAGTCATTAATATGTATGATTATACTATTGAGATCCCTTCCTAATTTCTGAATTATTGAAAACAATATATAGTAAAACGTACAAGAATTTAATTAAGATAGGCAGTAGGGATGGCCAAAAAATATCGATATATCGAAAATCGATATATATATTTTAGGCTCGATATATCGATATTTTTGGCGATATTTTCTTAGGCGATATATCGATATTTCGATATTTTTTTTTAAAATCGAAAGCCGATATTTTTTTTTTAAAAAAAAAATTTTTTAAAGCCGGAAAAAAATAAAAATCTTATCCCCTCTCCCGACATAAGACACACACCTGAAGGGATGAACTCTCTTTTTTCCGAAACCATATTTTCGGTTTCTTCGTTCGTCCCGCAATGTCGTGTATAAAAAAAAAAACCGAAAAATTGGGGTTTTAGAGTTTTCGTCTTTTCGAAACCAGCAAAATAGGGGGGAGAAAAAAAAAAAGAAAGGATGGGGGGGGGGGGGGGCGAGGGGGGGGGGATCGACATGGCAGACATACCACATAGTCAAATTGTCCTCTGAGTATTCACTAATCACTATTCAGTTATTCAGTGATCAAGTGGATAATGCGACCCAATAAAATTTTAGAATCGATAGTAAAAAGGCTTTCCCCTGCTGTGGTTTATGTTTAGCAATGAAATATCTTGATTGTAAATGCGACGTCAGTGTCGCAGAAGTTTTTTCTAAACAGTATGCCTTTACTAAATAAATAACATTGTTATTAGCTCGAAAATGAAAGGAATAGAATTGACTTACGAGCATATCAATCAGTTAGTCTTTATACTTATACTGAGTTTTGTTTTATTATTATGTCATTTATTATTTTATAATAAGGAGAATTAATGAGAGAGAGAGAGTACTAAAATATATAAACACTATATATATATAAAGATATATATATATATTAGTATTATATATATATATATAAGTAATATATATATATATCATATATATATATATATATATATATATATATATATAATATATATATATATTAAAGATACTCTACTCTTGACGTAGTTTGTATATATTAAAGGAAAGAATATATAATTTATATATAATAGTGAAAAAAATATTTAAATAAATTTGCTTTATTTATTTATTCTGCAGATGATTTTGTAAGACCTCTTTGTAAAATCAATTCTGTAATATCATCAAGAATAGTGGGGGGGTAGCTCTATGCGAGTGTGGTTTTACGTGTCCAGTGTGGACGAAGATCACACTACATCTACAGCACAACGAGAAAAATCTAATACCGGAACAGGACTCCTGTGAGTTGGTTTAACAGTTTAACTTATACCAGAGGAGCCAGGTGACTATCTAAGAATCATCATACCTAGATGATTACGATTGTTTCGACACACCATTAAACTACATGTAATTTACCTACAACATAATGATTTTTTTTTAATCAGCTATTTATCTGACCAAACCAACATATAGTCACACAATTCACGAGTGTGAGCAAGCACAGGGCGGTACATCACACAGACATATTAAAATCACAACAAGCTTTTCGTTATGCATCAAGATCGTGCTGGAGACATCACATAAATTTCGATTAACTTATATCTAATATAACGATATTAACCTTCACCTCATGTTTTATTACTAAACTATTTAAAGAAGATACCTATCTTAAGGCATTCCAGGACTTGCCAGTAATTCGTCCACGTATCAAGTTGTCTAACCATCCAATTAGAGAATTAAAATTTCGGTTGTATGAATCAATTATTTTATATATTTATTGTACTACAGAATCCATATTGAAGATTCCTAGCTTTGCATCTAATTACTGTAAATCTAGTTATTTTTTCATGTTTCAATAACGCAGAAAAAAAGTCGGATTTTTGACTTATTGATTTCTTTTCTCTAGTGACGTCGAATTTTTCTCTATTTAATAATATTTACGCATCAAGTACGGGGCGTATTGGTTTCAATCAGCATCAAAGAAAGAGTCCACGAAAAACCATACCGTCAACAGTTCCGTTCCATATCATCACCGCACACAGTCTCTCAACCATCAGCACGGCCCCACGCATAATTAGGCGTGGTCTTTCTAACTGGTCTAGCAGCACAAGCATATCGTCTAAATAAAAAAAAAAAAAAAAAAAAAAAAAAAAAGTTCACTTCAGTCTGTCACCTCTCTTTGGAGTTGGAAACTTGAAGTTGGAAGACCACTGAGAGAGTGAATGGTCCTTTTTTCCATTCTACCTATTTTTCTTTCTTTCTGTAACATCGGGGTCCCTGCTTCAGTATTTATAAATTAAAGCCTTTCTCTCTCTGAGTGAGTAATATATATACTTATTATATAATATATATATATATATATATAATATATATATATATATATATATATAATATATATAATATATATATATATATATATATTATATTATATATATAGTATAAAATATATATATATATTAATATTATATAATATATATGGACCAAAGTTCTCGTTTAACGCCCAAACGGAACGGGAGGTCGGATAATTTTTTTTTATTTTTTTTTTTTTTTTTTTATTTTTTTCTTCCTTATAACATACAATATATTTATATATACAGTAGTCAATCCTAATCTCGCAAAAACGGCAAATACTTTATGTTTTAAAATTTTTTCAGGTTGTGGGCGGAAGAAAACGCGCTCACCGATTTGAAGACAGATTCTATCCTATCGCACACAGTATGCCTACTGTAGGCTTTTGGGCAAGCGTATTTGGCGGCGATGGCCATGACGGTTAGTCGTGTTTAACATGTGCCTTAGCGCGTGCGTTCTGGCAAGTTCTGAGTGCCATCTATCCGCATTCTTTGATCAGAAACTTTATACTGTATAAAAACGTATCTAAGTTAGGTTAGAAGAACCACGTCAAAAAGTTAATAGCTGTCATAAAAAATTGCCATTGCATGTTATAATAACAAGTTCTTCTATTCGCGAGAAAGAGGGCACTCTATGAGACAGGGCTTATTTTGTTGTCATTCCTTACAATAGCACCACTCGCAATCCTTTCCACTAGAAACGCTCTGACTCTGCATCAACTTCAGGTTCTAAACCCAACTACAGTCGCTATCACGCACCAGTCTGAAGATCGAAGGTGGTTGGTTTGTAGATTCAGGATGATAAAGATTCGCCAACATCCATTGTAAGGTCGGACGAAGAGTGGCGAACCCTCAAAATAATGATTTTATTTAAATTTTTATATTTCTATTTCTTTTCAGATTGTAAAATCATAGTACCTGTATTACTAAAATATAATATTTAAAGGTAAAATTGTGTAATATTTTCCCTTTCTAAATCATTGTTTTAAGTAGTTAGTGTTATTTGCCACACTTAATATATATTTTTAGTTGACTAACCAGGCACTCGCGAGGCAATTAAAAACACGCGCTAAATTTTAACTTAAAACGGCGTTTTTTTCAGACTTAAACGGCGGGTCCGGTCCCAATTACGCGGGCCGTTATTGCGAGTGTGCTACTGTATATATATATATATATATATATATAAATATATATACTATATATATATATATATTATATTATATATAATATATATATTATATATATATATATATATATATAATAATATATAATATATATAGTTAGGTTTAGTCTTAAAAAATCCGTATAATACTGTAAAATACCTAATAACTGCTCATTGTTTAAGAATGCTAAATAAATCTGTTAACAGATCAATGTCTGCCGTTGTTAAAATAAGTACAATCGTCCAGTCATAATTCTTTATTTTATTTATTGATTTTAGAATTTATGTGAGTTTTTTATTTATTTTGTACTTTTTCATAACTTAACTGTAAATTTGCCCGTTCCAAAAATGTAGTTCAAATATTTTAGTGTAGCTTATCCGTTGTTTTTTTAAACGTTAATGTGCGGAAACGCGGCGTTGAAGGACGGCTCCGCCTAATCTGGGGTATGATATATATCATTAATATATATATATATATATATATATATTATATATATATATATATATATATATATATATATATATATATATATAATATATATTTAATTTATAATATATCTATATATATATATATTAAAATATATATATTTATATATAGATATATATTGGATTAATAAGGATAAATCCGAAAATATTCGATATATAATCGAATATCAGATTGGATTTTTTTCTGCGAAATAATATCGAGGCGATATGATATCCATTCATAATTTCTGAATTATTGTAAACAATATAGTAAAATATGCAAGAATTTAAGGCAAATAGTGGATAATAATTATTTGAAAACAATTAAGCCTTAATTAATTCTATAATTAATTTCTTATTCCCAAGTGCTAAAATTAAAAGCACAATTAATTCTATTGATTATTGAATTTCACAAACATAAAAGTTTCAAAATTCTTGCTAGTCAACCAACATCTGTCAGGGCAAAAGACTTTTCCCATGATGCTAAAGACTTTTTCCACTGATGCAAAAGCTGCAGGAACTATCAAAAACTTCTGTGCCAACTTTACTAGAATTGGAAATATCTCTTCATGATTTTACCAATATGTAAGTGCATTCCATTCTTTGGAAATACAAGGTTGACTTAAATATTACTGTATTTCAATGTTAAAGGGCTTCTGCAATTGGTTTGCGTCTGGGGAGATTTAAGGTTGAGGAAGCATCTGAGCTGAACAATTTATTCTTCTTTAATAGAGGATTTACTGAACTTAATTCAGGTATATCCTCCGATAATGCAATATCGATACTTGAAGCTTTTGCAGTTTCTTTTAAAATTAACTATCTGTTGTTGATAATAAGGAAGATTTTGGGGTTAAATTTTCCTCTTCAAAGCACCAGTTTAGCTTAAACCTAGGATATATTACACTTGCAAATTGATAACTTTTTTTTTATATAATAAACATGAAGACGCTTTTATATGGATTTTTTTAGTCCGAATATCAAAGCACTATTATATTTTGACTGTGTCTGCTCAAGACGACGATACCTTAGTCTTCGAATCCAGGGGAAAATTTAGATTGATTAAACAGTTTTACCGCTGATCACTGTCACTCAAATCCTTAAACCGTTCATAAATTTCTATCATATTTTTTAAGAACATTTCACTCGTATACTCTAAGAGTTGGAACACATTCTATACTGTTTAACTTTTCTTCTGAAATTTACAAAACCGATTTGATCATTTTAACTTCTGAAGTCCAACGAGTTGCAAAACCAGATTCTATTCAATTTCTCCTTCATGGACGTCTATAGTTCTAGCAGACTTGTACACTAAAGATACTAACTTTGAAAATTTGTATAATATTATGCCCAATTGTTCGTCCTTCTTTGAGAAAGCGTTTTAATTCTAGCCACAAAATATGAGCAAAGCAGGAATTATGTTGGTTATTAGTGCCTCCAGAAGCTCAGAATCTATTTTAAACTGTCGCTCTGATCACTACTTTTCGAGTCTGTATCTTCATCTTCATCTTCACCAACAGTTATTATATCAAACTTCATTATGATTTGCAATTATTCCTTCATAACTGCGTGCAGTGTGACGCAAACGGAATAGCTTGCGAATTAATGTAACACTCTCTCAGCACCGGCTATGTAGTTAGTAAGATGTAACTCCTGCGTAAGATCTATTTTTTAATGTAAATGCTCATAACTTTTCAAATATTATCTATATGAAAAACTTACATAAAAGCAAAATTAAAGATATTTTGATTTCCTATAAAACTGTTTTTGTAAAATATTATATAAGTAGTAAAGAAACTGCCAAGCCTTTTCTTTAATAGAAAAATTATTCAGTTTCTTTAACGTTTTATTTACTTTATCGCCCGAAATAATAATAAAAATAAGAGTAATATATGTCGAATAGATGTAGATTCAAACGGAGCTTCGTTCGTATGTACATATAGCTGTAATGCGTGACGTCATACTGTGACGTGGGAGTTTGCGTATGTGACATATACTCTGACGTCACAATGCGTATATTAGATTTGACATTAGGTCATTATGAATATAGAGACAGTAAGAAGCCATATATAATATATATATATATATATATATATATATATTATATATTATATATATATATTATTATAATATTATATACTATATTATATATAGTATATAGTACTATATACTATACTTAGGTATGTTTGTATAGGAAGGAAAATCTGGCAAGCATCGAATATTATAATGGACTGAACAACAGGGTATTGAAAATGGGCTATGCTTTTGGGAAAAATTTATTTCAGTTTCGAAACATAGTGAGTTGTTCACCGTGAACATGTGTGTTTAATAACTTTTTTAAGCTTTTCGTTAGGTACGTTACTTAAATATATTTTAAGCTAAATATTAGAAAATTTAGGTCAAGTCACAATTCAAGACAGGTCAGAAAAGATCATTTATCGCCCATATTTAAGAATTGCAGTTGTCAAAATTACAAACAGAAGAAACGATTTGAATTGTTTTTAGCCGTCCAAAGTCCAAACTTGTGAGAATATTTAAATTATATCTATTTATATTATAATAATATAATATATAATATATATATTATATATATTATATATAAGTATTATAATATATATATATAATATATACTTATATATATATATATATCATATCTATATATAGATATATATTATGTCCCCTGCAAAGTTGAAACTAATAAAGCCATTGTTCCTATAAGTAATAAATCAGTATGTAAAAACAGGCTAGTATTACGCACAGTGGAATCAGTAAAGGTTTAGGTACTTTTACGGCACAGTGAGCAACGAGCCCCTTAAAATGGAGTATTACCCTTTTTAGGGGGGCTCGAGCTGATGGGACGGAGGACGTTTCATACCCCGGAGGGATGGTCGGAGGAACCCGTGACACCCACAGAGGACCAAAAAGAGCGGGGCGTTCCGAGACTATCCCGGAGGGGGAGGATAGTCCCCCTCGTAGCTCCACCTAAGAGCCGAGAAGACCCCAACTCCTACATCGGGCGTATACCGGTATTCGTTATGATAAACCCCAAAAAACAATAAATCACAAAAATGATACTGTTTGGGACATTTATTCGCAACCATCTATTCGTATACTTTATAAATCTCAAAACCATTTGGGACATTGGATTAAATAATTATATATTGATATATATATATATATTTATATATTATATATATAATATTATATATATATATTATAATATAACTATATAATTAATATATATATATTATATATAATATAATATATAGATATATATATTAGATATAGAATAATTTAACACTAAAAACGGCAACTTCTGACGTCACAGTCAATCGTGACCCATGAAGAGTCTGACGTTGGACTATGACGTCACGCGCTTCAGGTATATCTACATACGAACGAAGCTCCGTTGAATGTAAATCTTTCCCAACAATAATAATAAAAATAATAATAATAATAATAATAATAATAATAATAATAATAATAATAATAAGTAATAATAATAATATAATAATAATACAACAACAATATAAATAATTAAAATAATAAATATTCAACTTACGTAGGTGAATAAGGGGTATTAAAGGTCAGCAGTAAACAAGGATTTGGGGTGTCAGGTGAGTCCCGACGAGGGGGAAATCTATAAATGCTTCCCTTATAAACTCCTATGTATTAAATTTCCTAACTACATATAACTTTCCAATACATTTCTTCAATTTATCACTTCAAATAAGTGCCCTTATATCTAAAGGATCCTAAATATTATATTTCAAACTTTTCCCGGTTTCCAGATATACTTTATTTCATAGGTGTATTTTTAACACCTGTGTATTTAGCTCTCAAATATTTCGATAGTTTAGAAATATCTTGAATCAATTACTAAATTGTTTAATATTTTAAATGTATTCATATTTCTAAACAAGGCGCCTATCCGCTCTTTGCCTTTTAGTTGGTTCTCTCCATTACAAATATATATAAAATATTAGTATAATATATAATATATATATATAGGATAATATTAATATAATATATATATAACTTATATATAGATTATATAATATATTATATATATAATTATAGATTTATATAATATATATATATATATATATATAATATATACTATATGTAATTATATTTATATATATAATATAATATTATTATATTATTATATATATTATATAATATTATATATAATATATATATATTTAATTATTATAACTATATATATATATATATATATATATATATAATTATAATATATATTATATATAATTATATATATATATATATATATAAATATTTTAGTGATGGACGATTACATCGTCATCGTCATACTCATCGAAATATCGCAGTTTTTTTCAATTCGTCATCGTCATCGTCAACGGCAATCTTTCGCCGAGTATTTGCCGATTAATTGACAAAATTATTAAGAATGTTGGAATTTAATATTCAAAACTCAATATATATATATAATAATATATATAATATATAATATATATATTATATATATTATATATATATAATATATATATATATATATATATCATAATATCACTATAATATGATATATATATATAAGTAGTATATATATATATCTATTATAATTTATATATAAATATATTATATATATTGAATTATTATATTATAATATATATATATATTAATTTATTATTTATATATAATATATCATAGATATATATATATTATATTATATATATATATATATATAGTATATTAAATATACCCATTTTGATTATGGTATGTATGACTTTCCAGTGCCTAATGGGTTTTCTGTTCTGCGTCATATCCACATTCATTCTCCAGACAACATCTTAGAGCACCATCTTTTTAGCACATATCATATAACACAACTTTATCCAAACCGTCTTCTAGACACGATCATTTCAGGACATCCCGTATCTTATATCCCTATGTGTGGGGGACAAAAAATTGCCGACATCGTATGTCCTGCGTGTCGTAGATGGCAACTAAAGGGGTAGTGTTGGTTGGGGGTTGGCTGCCCATAACCACTTATCTTTTGCCAGATATGCTAATGCATGCCTCGGAGAAGAGCTATCGCGTAAGCTGCTTCTTCTTTGGCGAAAATGTATGAATCGTCAGGATACATGGAATGTCAGAGTTATGAGAGAGGATGGAATGTATTTAGAAAGGGCAAATTTGATTAGCAGCTTGTACTGAACAAAGAGGAAGGAAACGGGAAATGAGTCGGGTCGTTGTGAAATGTGTTTGTGTTGCGGTGGAAAGGAATGAGAGAGGGATAGAAAGATTTGCAATCTGATGAGGATTGTGGTAGAGACTATGGTAGATTTGTAGCTATACAATGCAAATGGTGTGCACGTGCTAGAATTGCTAAAGGGAATTTAGTTTGAATAGTAAAGTTAGTGTGGTGCACATATGATCCATTGAGGTAATGTTGAGAGTGCGATTTTCATGGATAATCTAATGATGGTTTGGATGGGGAGTAGGAGATTCAGTTCATTTCCACATATCTGCCACTTACGATTTTTTTTTTACGTGAGTCACACCATCCAGTCAAGCCCTATCAAGAGGGGATGTCAGTACGCTCAAAAGTTCACGTCGAGCTCAAATTACGCAGATGAGCACAGACGCAGCGATATTAAAAGTGAGGAGATTTAAAATGCAGCAGGACATCGAAGATGGAGAGAATTCCACAGAACAGATTTGGCGGGAAAGAATGAAGCACCACAGCTAACTAGCCTGGACTTACCAATATCAACACAAAACTTTTGGGCAGATACACTCTCTTTGCTACGAGGCGTCTTAAATTTGAGGGTACGCAACATGATAAGTTCCTCGACACTGCCGCTGAGGTGCTAAGAATAGAAAGATAAAGCACCAACAGAAAACAGCTTCATAAGCCTTTTGGCCTTGACCACCAATATCTAAAATCCGGTGAAACCAGAGCCCCACCCCAGATATGTGAGCATTACTCCATACAAGGAGCCGGATGGACCCTGGTAGCGCAGAGCACTGAGAAAAGAAAAAGAATGTTTCTCGCAAGTTAAAACAGAACTCCCAGTTTCTTTGAGCCGCCCCAGCAAGCAACCGTATTGACATGAGGTTTCCAAGACATTTTTTTGTTTGCGTTAAGGCCAAGGAGTTTGATAATGTCACAGGAGAGACGAAGAGAACCGTCGAAGAATAGGAAAGTAAGAATGCGTTTTAGAAAGGTACGATTGAGAAAGTTGGGTTATAAAGAATTGAAATTTCACGAGAGTGAGACCACCCATCCGGAAATTCCTATCCAGAATCAGCCGAATAAAAAATAGAAGATTGGACGAGAGGCAATTATAGAGTGAAAGAGGAGCAGAACTGAAATGAGTTGAAGCAATGAAGGTTGAGTAGCATATGAGCGGATAGAGTTAGAGTGCAGGTGAGAAGATAATGAAAAGAGGAATAAAGTAGGAGATAAGACAGAACCTGAGGAACACCCACTATTTGACAGAAAAAAAGACAGTCGCACCATCAAACAACAGCGAGATTTAGGATATTGAAAGAAAGCTAGAACATAAGTAAGCAAAGAAAGAGGAAACCCAAAGGAGGTGACTTGAGAGAGCAGTGGACGTGCAACGTAGGTCAAGATGGCTTTGGAATATGTCAAAGCGCACCAACGCAAGTCGCACCCGTAGTTTCCTAAGAGCTTAAACCATAAACACCCGGTTAAGATAGGAGAAGTAATTTATCGCCAAGACCTCGAGCCCTGAAAGCCGTACTAACTCGAAAGGAATGAGTTTCCAGATAACCTAAGAAGTAGAGTTGAAAGGGTTTCAAAGATCTTAGATAGGAAACAAGTGAGAGCTATAGGGCCATGTTAGAAGGTCAGAGCCGCTTCCTTTTTATCGGAATAGGTTGGACATGTGCGAGCTGTCCAACACTGAGGGAAAGTTGCTTAGTATTGAAGACGTAGCCAGTATAGTGCGAGGGGCGGGATGAACACTGAAGCCACACTTCCCTCAAAATTGGGAGGAAGCCCCTGGGCCACCCCGTAGTTCCATCCTTCAATAGAT
>JABUQX010083925.1:0-20000 GCA_015478945.1 Trachelipus rathkii | reverse complement strand
CCTGGACCCAACAAGATGAAAAGGTCAAGAACCAACAAGATTTTTTTAAAATTCCTAGACTCAACAAGATGAAAAGATCTAGACCCAACATGATTTCTGAAAAGGCCTCTACCTAGCAAAATGGAAAAGCCTAGACACAACAAGAGGAAAAGGCTTAAACCCAACAAGAGGAAAAGGCCTAACACCACAAGATGAAAAGGCCAAACTCAACAAAATGGAGAGGCCTAGACCCAACAAAATGAAAAGGGCTAGACCCAACAAGATGAAAAGTCCTAAACCCAGCCTTTCATGAGAACTGTGTAAGTACAACCTCAAAAAATATGGTATTCACACTCTTGGCAAAGACAGATAACAATTATATCCAAAAAATGAAACTGAGAAAGTGTAAAATAGCTCTGAATATACCTCTGAACCCCTTGCAAGCTTGTTTTATTAGAGAAATAATGCGATTTTTCCAAAGAAATATATATTTTTTAATTTCCTTTTTTGTTTAATTTAATGTACTTGAATGGAAGAATCTGTTTTATCAACTAACTATATTGATACTTGAGCTTACATTCTCAGTATCTATTTCGTCATCTAAGTTACAAGAACGTTCAAGAAATAAAAATATGTCGTGTATTTAAAAAATATTAATTTTCTATGAAATACAGATAGATCAGTTTGAAAATACTGATCTCAAATTAACAAAAGAAAAGTTTGAAGGGAATAATATTATTTTTTTCTTTCTACACAGAAGCAATTATTAAATAATGTTTTCAAAGCAAAGACAAAAAAAGTCTATTGTTTGTTATATAGTGAAATAATCGATATGTCAATTTTCTTTCATATTTTGAAAACTATTATTAATTTTCCTTTCAATCCTCCTTTTTCTAAATAATGGATAACTAATTCACTTATTCCTTGCTGGTTTGCCTAACCTCTCAATTCCTGTATTAGTTTAAGAAATAATAATAATAATAATAATAATAATAATAATAATAATAATAATAATAATAATAATAATAATAATAATAATAATAATAATAATAATAATAATAATAATAATAATAATAATAATAATTCAAAACTTTTTCCTTTTTCAAGATAAAGAATGAAATAAAATCTTCAAAAACTCTTGAAAATTAAAATAAAATGAATAAAAATCTTCGCTTGAAGATACATTTGAATAGCTTCATGTCATTAAAGAAACATCTCGAGATATTAAAGTTAATATTACGTTTAAAATATAAAAGAAAGGCTAATAACAATAATCTTTATTCCTTTTTCAATGAAATTTACTGAGTTTGATAAAGAAATGAATAAAAAGTCTGCAAATTATTAATAAAAGTTGCTTCAATATTTAATGTATATATGTTTTTTATTTGCTGAGTTTGAGAGGTGAAATAAATATGAGTGATAGAGGAGGATTTTTGAGATGTTATGGTAGTAAAAATTTGTAGCTGAAATATGACACACAAACCAACTTTTGTTTTTTTTTAGCTGTCTGACTTTACGTTTGATCTAAACACTCATTCTTTGGTCGTTTTGTTTATAGGGGTTATTCTCTTGTAAATATCTCTTAGAAAGATATGTACGACAACAAAATATAAAATTTCATTTAATTATTTCTTCATCACTCATAGGTTGGGGTTAACTGGTTAGAACCCCCCATAAACATAGGTTATTAGACCTTAAGTAAACCATGGTCCTCAAAATAATTTAGTATTGGAAAGGTTGATAATAATTTTTTATTTTAGGTAAAGAAAAATTAAAAAATTTATTTGCCATAAAAAGAACTTACTTTTTTTATTTTTTGAGCTTTGTTTATTCGACGTAAATATTTTATATTTGTCACAAAAGTGTGAGTATATATTATATATATCATATCATATATAATATATAATATATATATAGAATATATATATATTAATATATATTATATATATAATATATAATATATATATATATATATATATATATATATAGATGGTCAGATTTTTTAATGCTCACAGTATGTAACTAGGAACGAATCCTACAGGTAAAACAAATATATATTTGGAGAATCAAACGAAAATTCTAAGGGATGGGATTAACTTTATTTTTTTTTTTCTTTATTTTTTTTTTTTTGAAGTAAAATTTTTTTTAATAAAGGAATACCACTAGGTAAACCACAAAGATGCTGGAGCTCGGGTCTCTCGCCTCAGGTGACGACGGGGGACTAATCCCCCTCCGGGGATGGTTCCCCTCATGTCCCCGTCGGCTCGAGCCCCCTAAAAAAAAATTAAATTTTCCAAAAAAAAACAAAAATTATTTCACACAATTAGGGAGGCTCGAGGCGAGGGGACAGAGGCGGACGTTTCATACCACGAGCGGGCATGGTTGGGAACCTCGGACACAGACCAAGAGTGGGAGGTTCGGAACCATCCCGAGGGGATTTAGTCCCCCCCCTCGTCGTCCCGGAGCGAAGGACCCGAACTCCTGCCATCCTTTGCGGTTTACCTAGGTATTTCCTTAAGTAAAAAAAATTTTTTATTCCAAATAAAAAAAAAAAAAAATTAAATCCCATCCTAAAAAATTTTTGGCTGATTCCAAATATATAATTTGTATTACTGTGGACCTGCCGCTCTCTAGCTACATACTGTGAGCATAAAAAAAGCTGACCATATATATATATAGTATTATAATAATATAATATATATATATATTATATATTATATATATATATATATTATAATATATTATATATAATATATTCTATATTTATATATATAATATATATATTTATATATATATTACAAACACTTATTGTGGACACAAATAATAAATATTACTTTTCATTAAAAATAAAAATTAATTAAATGAAATGGAAAATAAATCAATATTGAAGCTCAAACAAACTAAAAAATTTTCTTATATAGCAAATCGAAATTTTTAATTTTAATTTGCTATAAAAAGTATTACAACCTTTCCAATACTAAAGAATATTTGAGGACCCATGTACTAAGGCCAGTTTCTCGTCTTTATAATATACAAAATATTTAATTACATACCATTCTAGACATTCAATAACTTTTTCCTCTACAGTATCTAATCCATCATAAGTCTGGCAGCGATTACCCTAGTTAGGCTCTTGAGCAAACATTATACAGACGCTCAGCAGGGCTGCGAGTCCGAGCCTGGAGCCGGAGCCGGAGCCGTGAGCCGCAAGTTTGGATGGAGCCGAGAGCCGGAGCAAATTCATGAGGGGCTGGACCGGATCGGAGGCGAAATCTTTGGGGTGCTTGGAGCCGGAGCCGGAGCAATTTTAAAATGCTTGAGCCGGAGCCGAAGTCGGAGCTGCAAAAAAAGACGCTGCTCCGCTCCGGCAAGTACAAAATTAAGTAATTATTATTTTATCCATAAACAGGTTTTATAAAGATTATATAATATAATATATAATTAAGATAATATATATATATAATAATATATATAGATATATAGTATATATATATAATATATATATATATATCTATATAATATATATATATATTATAATATATATATATATAATATTATATTATATTAATATATTATAATATATATAATCTTAATTGCAAGATCCCCTCAATCCTTAATATTCTATTATTTTGGACATTGAGTTCAAAGTGGTTTTTTTTTCTGATTAAGATATATATTATATATATAAATATAATATATATATAATATAATATATATATATATAATATATAATATAGATATATATATATATATTAGATATATCATATATTTATATATCATTATTAATATAAAGATATATATATTCTCTTTTTTCAGCAGGAAAATCATCTTATGTCTATTTATTGTTCAAAATAAAAGTCATATATTCATAGGTACTTAATTCAATTAGTTTTAATCTTAGAAAAATCATTCAACTAAACCAAAATCGAAAAAAACAAGGTGAAACTTGAATATTTTATTTCTTGAAGATAAAATATTACCCTTGATAAAATAATTTTGGGGATGAATTTATAATTTCGTTCGATCATGATTAAAGAGTTACCAAACACCAGTTAACTTATGGAGGCCACAATACCTCTACTGGATCTTTAAATTAATGCGACATTTAAAACCTCTCATCCAAACATTGGTGAATTGTTAAAAAGAAAGTGAAGCAAAAGGCAATCAGGATGAACCTTTATTTTTGAAAAATACCACTAAAGGTGGAACTTCTTTCATTTGTTAAAAACTTTCTGTCTATGTCAGAATTGGGAAATTTCGATTAGATTTTTGCAAGAGCATATTAAAGCAATATGTGGAACATGACCTTCGAAACTGGAAGTTCCCTTAGACTGGAAAATATTCGAAAACAGTTCTAGAAGAAAAAAAAAAAAAAAAAAAAGCTTAAGCAAAAAAATACTAACAAATGCTTAAAGGACGCCTGCATTAAAAATGGAGCTGCAAAGGCAAAGCCTTAAATTATATTTTTATAATATTACAATATTGGCGTAGATAAAAACAATATTAATAATACGTTAGCAGTAAGGAATTACCCAAATCGCACATTTCAGCTATTTATCAGAGACTTGTTATGACGTTTAAAAAGAATCGAATAATTAAAGGCAATATCTAGCTAGTTACGGATAGCGCATCAAAACAGAATCAGTAATTGAAAAAAATACTAAGACAGTGAGAATGAGAACAGAACTGGTAATCATATATTGAATTTTATTTTGATTTGGTACTTTTCAAGAAGAAATAGTTGTTTTCAAAATGAACTTGATAAAACTATGATAAAAAACTATGTTCCGATGACATTAACCTTCAAACATGAGGGGGCAGTTCATACTTTATTTCAGCCAGCGCCAGTGATTGTCTCCGCAATAACTCAATGCAGTTAATCTCAAGCAGGCAAACAAACAGAGCCAAAAGCAACGCCGAATTCCCAATATGAATTGAGAAGGTCTAAAGAGTTAGCTGAAAGTGTTCAATCTTAGATCAGAGAAAATGGAGACAGAATGCTATTGCTCGAAAGGCTTTGGCCAACTAAAAGACCCATATAGTATGAGCTTGCCCGGACCTTCCCTGAACTTTCCCCCTTCCGCTTTCAAGTGTAGGAGAACCAAGAACGAAAAGCAAAAATAGCACCAACAGTCAAGCACTGAAGAACAGTTGATTTTGTGTGGGGGGTAGAGAGAGGATTTGTTATCCCAAATTGTTTAAAGCAAATGAACAAGAGAAAGATGAAGAATGTTCTGAAATGAAAAACAAATGTGGACGGCCAGCACGGGGGTGGTGGCACCCAGGTACACACAGTGGGGCGAGCAACCAAAAGAAACAAGAGCGGAGAGAAGGGAGCAAGGGTCGTTGGGGAACCTTAGGACCGAGAGAAGAAAGAACGAGACCGAGAAAGCGCGTGGAGGCCAGAAGGCCAGCCAGGGGCCAGGAAGACGCCGGGGGGATGCGGTCACAAGTGGAAGAGGGTAAAAGAGGGAAAAAGGGGGAGGGAGATAAACAGACAGGGAGACAGAGAAAAACACAGGAAGGGGGAGAGACAAAGGGAGGGAGAAAAGACAAATGAAGAATTTTCAACAAGCCGGAGAGGAAAGAAGAAAAAAGCCACAAAACAAGGGGGAAAGAAAAAGGAAAAGGGAAGAAAGATGAGAAGAGCACCGAAAAAGGGGAAAAAAGAGCGCAGACAAAAATGAAACATTGCGAGACGAGGGACAAGGAATATGGGAAGCGGGTAGGTGCGTGGAGGGTAAAAGGAAAAGGGATACGGAGGAGATGAAGAGGATGAAACAGGTGGGTGGTTTGAAGGAATGGGGGAGAAAAGAGATCAGAGGAAGACAGGGTTGAAACACCAAAAAGAAAATGTGGGAAAATGTGAGAAAGGAAATAGGTGTGTTGTTTGGAAAGTAAAAAAGGGAATGAAAGGAAATACAAGGAAAGCGAATAGGGTTAAAAGAGGAAAAATTAAGAAAATAGAAAAAAAAGGGGGGGCAGGGAAAAAAAAAAAAAAAAAAAAAAAAAAAACCGTTGGTAGGAAAAGTAGGAGAACGGAAAGGGAACAGGGCAGCGGGGAAAAAGGAGGAAGAGAAGAAAAAGAAGGAGGGGGTAATTGGGGGGAAGTGCGAAATACGATTAAGGAGGCGAAAGGTGGGCTAAGGCCTGAAGTTAAATGAGAGACCATCAAGCCAACTACAGCAAGCTAGTGGAATTCACTGGAGGAATTGAACGCATATAGACGGTCTTAATTGACATATCGAAGCAAATAGGTAAGAATATAGCGGGAGACACGGTGTTCACAGCGGTGGATGCTTGATCTAACTGGCGGCTATCGGGTAAATTGCGCGCTTCGACAACTGCGTATGCCTTCGTTACCAGCACGTTGAGGTCCAGAGTCATGCTCTCGTGTGATGATGTATGTTCGGTAGCTGGCTGGTAATTCGCCTGTCGGCTCATGTATAGTGGTGTATGGTGATTGTGGTATAGACTCGTTGCCGTCAATAGCCGGGGATGGTAAATGATTCTGACCGGAAGACGACCGAAACAAGACGCCGCCGTGAACCAATAAGTCGCAGTGCGCAGTCCTGGACTGACCCCAGCAGGCCGGAGACCTCTCGCGAATTTCACGGAGAAAAGTAGAAATGCTATAACTGAGCTGATGCCAAGAAATGGACCTTATATTAACACAGTTGTATGTAAAGAGGGCAAGGTCGATAATATGTTACTTATGTGAAAAATTTAGTTTAAATAATGGTGTGTAGAAGAATAAGTATGAATGAAAAGACAGAATAAAGCCCACGTTCCGATTGTAAGTAAAAAATTCCGACTATCCAAGATAGCAATTATAATTAACAATAGGTAAGAAGTTGATAATTTTTAATATATTACTACTACTGATTGAACATTAATCTATCAACAGTGAATTCAATTGATAGTGTTAAACAAGGTTAACCGAAATGCTCGTGCGCGGCTATGTGGGACCTGAAATATATAGACCATGTACTCGCTAAGCTAAAACGACTAAGACATATTGACTTTGGCTCTTTATAAAAATAGGATTACGTGAGTAAGTAACGGTAAGGTTGACGCATGATAGGCTTTTAAATTAAAGCATTAATACGGGAGGAACCACGGAGGTCAAAATAACCAAAATCTCTGCACAGAACGGGATCACAGGATTTTCCAAGTATAAAAGAGACTCATAACAGTAAAGAGTTATAATAGAATAATTATATAAATGGAATGAAATATAGAAATAGAAGTAGGTGTATACAATTTAAAGTTCACGTCAGCATTTAGGAATTTAATAAAGAATACTTATTTTGCTATCAGTAAGTAATATAGACTTTGATTTTTTTCTATGAAACTATAATAATTAATGGTAAGTATTGAAAAAACATTATTAACTAGACGTTTTAATAATAAGAAATGTACTCGATTAAGGAAAGAAATATTAAAAAGTTTTTAACATGAAAAAAAATGGGTAACTTCTGTAAGGCGTAGAATGAAGCAGTAATAATAATCAGTAATTTTTGGAATATTTTTTTTAGTAAAATTACATTATCGGATACATGGAAGTAAATGCAAGTTCCAATTGTAAAGGCTCACTTTATTATGTGGTTTATTTTTATCAACGTTATGTAAAAAAAATATATTACGATGTAAGAGAAGTAAGTATGGGTAACAATTGCTAGAAGTGATAAATTAATGAAAATGAGTTTGGATTGGAAGTGGCATTCTGGTCACAATATTTAATGATATAGCTAATTAAATTTAAAAAACAATTAACTTAAGAGAGGGTGAAAGAAAGAGAGAGATAGACGAAACTCACGCGAGCTTCTGTGAGCGTATACGCGATAAAGATATCGCGCGCGGCGAGCTTTATGACACCCATAGAACTAACTGGAGGGAAAAACACAAGAATAGTATAGTAACGTAAGAACATAGTCTAACAGACTGGTGTAATGTGCAGGAACAGCAGATTGCATGCAGCAGAATGATGGGACGAAAACAAGAAGAAGAAAAGTAGAGTGACAAAGAAACAAATAGTATTAATAAATGGAAGTGTATAGCGAAGATTATGACTATGAGAAAGAAAATGCACATTGAGTGAGAAAGAACAGATTGTATAATAAGTAGAAAGGTAATTTATATAATGTATGGCAGAAACCGAACACTAATGGCTCAAATGTACATTAGTTGAAGGTTCTGAGGCGATACATTTTACTAAGATAGAGAAGGGAGAGATGGAAGAGAGAAGGGGAAGAAAGAGAGAGAGAGAGATAGAAGTAGAGAAGAGAAGAGAGGAAGACGAGAGAATGGAGGAAACAGAAGTAGAACATTTTAAAATAAAATCGAAGATGAAAGAGGAAAGAGAGCGTAAGATTTAGAGGCCTAAGAGAAAACTAGACAAAAGCAAGCAAAGAGAAGAAGAGGAATAGATTTACAAAGCCCATTACTTCTTACACATACAAAGCTCTGCTTGAGTACAAGGGCAGATGAATGAAACTCTCGAAGCGTAGCCTTCGGCTCAGCCTACAAAGAGGCTGAAATCCTTTCTCTAACCGAGCAATAACAAAAGAGGAACGTGTACTTCGCTCTCCTGGGACCAAAGAGTGGCGAAAGGCCCAGTCAAAATCCGGCCAGCAAAGAAATGAACGCAGGGCATCATCATTATACCGCCTACAGAAAGAGCATGAACACGCGCTGCATAGACAAAAGTGTGGGTTCGTGAGAGCTCGTTTGTCTGGTCGTAGAAAAAAAAAGCAGATTCGCAAACGTCCACCATGGGAGCACAACAGAAAGTGAGAACTCATAATGTATCGCATGACGGACTACAACTTCGTGAAGTGGAGGACGCACAGGAAAGGGAGGACAAAAACTAAGGCACGGTGGCGTCCGAGCACACATACTGCCCAACCTCACACAGTAACTGACAGGCGTTTCAGAAATAGGAGGAAAGCTAATAAACATTAACAATCTAAAAGAGGTATGTGGACTAAATGTTGGTATCGGAAAATATAAGGCTCGGAAATCAGTAGAGTGGGGTATAGAGAATATTAAAAACATCAGATAGTATCACAAAAGATGTAAAAACAGGATGGCATATTAGTTCCTCGTACAGCTATTACTCAAGATGAAAGGTAGGGCAATGATCAGTATTGGGTTGAGTCGTATAGTTACATGATTTAGGTAAGTTTACGTTAGATCGCTAGTACATCATATGTAGAGAATAATGTTTCAAACTACGGAGAGATAATAATGTTAAACTGAGGTAGGAAGGAGGGATTAGTTATGTGTAGGATCAATGGAAGAGAAGGAGGAATCGATGCCTTTGCAGTTGAAGAAGAAGTGGCAATTGTGTGAGATACTACAAGTGAGAGATTTACAAGCAAGGAATGTGTGAGGTAAGGATGTACCTAGTTTGTGAACGGAGTGACAGATTAATCAAATTAGTAAATATATGTGATGATCATAAAAATCGGTTGTAGTAAAATGCGGAATAGCAGTAGAAATAAATATGTGAAAAGTAGATATGTAAATAAAATAAAAATGAAGTTAAGAAGATAGATTATATTTAAGTTGAAGAAATATGGTGAACCGAGTATGCTCTTGTAAAAACAGAAGAAAAAAGTTTAAGTAAATGAATGATTAGTGTTAAAGTTTTATGTTTATGAGTAAATAGATATTGAAGTATTGGAACATTTAAAACGAGAAGTTAGAATGGTGAGATAGCGTATGTAGTATGAAAAAACGGGCTAAGTGCAGGTTAAAGAGTGATAGGATGAGGTATAGGGATAAAAAAGTATCAGAGCGTGGCCGATAAGCGAGTATTAAGAAGCTTAAAGGCGAGGACAAAGCTAGAGAAGGCCAGGATAATAGCACCCCAAAGAAAACGAGACAGTCAAAAATGGAGTGGTGATGAAAAAGGAATAAGTAAGTGTAGCCGATAAGAGACAAATAACATAAATAGATAGAAAAGACAGAGTAATTGAAAATAAAAAGCCCGGGCTAATAAAAGTGGAAAATAACCACCCGTGAGGGAAAGAACGGGTAGGAAGTAAAGTAGGAATTATAAATCGGGGACTAACACCTCAAAGTAAAAAAAAGGTGGCAAATAAATATAAGATTAATAATAAAAATGATTGTATAGTGATAGGGTGATAATAAAGGGAAAGCCAATAACTCCTCAGATAGGTAAGTACGTGAAAATAAATCTCAGAAAATAATAGGATAGTGTAAATAGGTGCTTAGGATGATTATAGAATTATAGGAATATATACAATGAAAGTAATTAGTGTTAAGTATAATAGGTGTTAGTGAGTGTAATCAGAATGAAGAAAAGTAATATAGTGAATGAGTACCACACAGGACGAAATACTGTAAATACGAATATACAAAAAATTCGGAGCAAAATAACACGTGTTATATTGAGTGGATAGTGAAAATGCGGCTCTCCATATGCGATATAATATGTTTGTGTTTAGTGGTAGGGGAAAATATGAAAATATGAGGGAACCTAAAGAAAAAGGGGAAAGATCACCCAAAGAAAATAGCCAATATAGAGACCAGAATTATAGCTAGGTATAGGATGTTAATATACCGAAATACCGTTAGCCTCACCTATATATATATATTATATATATAATTATAATATTATAATATATATATATATATAGAAGCCTGGAAGTCCAGATTTAGAAAATATGTAGGGAGAGAAGATTGGAAATGCAGTCGTGTTTCGGTGGAAGTCTGAATGTATAATAGAGGCTTAAAAGAAGGCAAAGAAGTGACGAGGTATTTAAGGCATTCATGCAATAGAAAAATATTTTAATGAAAGATGAATATAGTATAACGTGTACAATGCTATGAGAGTATGAGTAAGACAATAAAATGAACAGTAGTTGAAGTTATTTCTAAAAGAGTGCAAGAGTGATAAATGAAAGGTGTGAAGTGAAATATATAAGTACAAATAATATGTGTAAAGCGATGAAATATTGCGAATTCGTAAATCTTAATGTAACGAGTTGTGAGAAGAATTATTCAATAGATAGTAGAATGTAAGTAGAAATCCAACAGATACTAGGAAATATAGATTTTACTGAATCCACACTAATGTATATAGATACGTGATTAATATAGAAAAAGGATTGATAATTGTATAATAAATGTAATTTAGGATGTCAGTTAAAGTAAAGCCACTCAATGGCCTGTTAGATTTTGGCCGAAGAGACCATGGATAGTATTCACTGGGAGGGAATCTACCCTAGTAAGAATTGTGAGATGATGGTCGCTAAGAGCGAGGATCAATATAAGTAAAGAGGATGTGTCCATTCGGATCGGAATGTGAAGGTTTAATTACTGAGATTTGATTTGTTATCCAGGAGTTTAATACTTAGAACCAAGTGATTGTGTGTGCAAAGAGTTGTTCCAAAAAAATATCCCATAGACACATAACTATAGTTCTTCTAATTGGAAAGAGATTGTATAGACAAGTAATAAATAAAAAAGTAGATTAAATGTGTTAAATAAAGAATTGGGTTTCGTCATATAATATATACATAAGAAGATGTGATATATAGGAAGACCTGAGAATAAGAGGCAATGTGAGCTCAGAATAACAGAAAACTCCGAAATTAAATTGACAGAAATAATGAACGAAATTCCTCCAGATCAACTTAATTTATCTTATTTCTATATCATGATCTGTGTACAAGGCGCGCGAGAGGCGATGAGAGCTCTCTCTCCGTAAAATTGAGCAAGTCTGGGTAGCCCCCGGAAGGAAATATTATCATTAAGAAGGACCTACTTTGAAATCTCACTAATTAGTAAGTTTGTGAGAGGGACCGTAGCTTGATGAAATTTTATTCTTAAACACGCTCCGCTGATTATGCGAATCGATATTAGTGCACAGATAATTTTTATTTCTGGAAAAGACGAGAACAAGCCCAGATATAGTGTTGTTTTACTAAGAAAAAATAGAGTAGTTTTATATTTGAAAAGGCCGCTCGATGATGTAAAAGTGAAAAATTAGTTAAGTCTAACTCTCTCATTGTTCTCACTGACACCCATGTAAGGTGTGAAAGGTGGGAAACTCGACTCTATTGTTCGCGGTTTATAACCAGCTCATATATTATACGTTTTATATCGGTCGGGTCAATGCGAGATAGTCGTGTATAAATAAAACGGAAATGATTGCGTTTGGATAGTATATTTTGAGTCGTTTATTTGCGAAACCAAAATATAAAATATTTTTTGATAGGAAGAGAGTCAATACTATATAAGGGTAGTAGGTATATGTATCATCGACATTAGGTCGAATACTATTAACACATTAGTACAAATAGTTATTGTATGTCTGCCGTATATTCACAAGTAACTGAGTTCAGTATAACACGTGCTCCATAGTCACATTCACAATACAACGATAATCCTGTAGTACGCTACAGGGATGTCTACGTAACCCATTAAAATTGGTATTAGAGATATGATAGTAAAAAGTTCTCACCCTGGCACGGGTTTATTGTATAGCACAATAAACTTCTCATACACTACGTACTGATGGAATATGAAGAACGTTCAGTTTATCCTCTACTAGACATATAAACTGAACCTATAGTAAAGTATAGTCTGTGTGATTTAATACATTGTTAATTGCTATCACATGATGGAGAAAAATAATATAAGAAATTGATCACTTTACGGATCAGTTAAGCATATAAAATTAGTTGTAGGCTTTTATTACTGAGTGCATGAGTATTTTGAGGGTGAATGAAAGTAAGTGGTCAGTTTGAGTAGTTTAAATATATAAGGTTTCTTATTTATGGTTTATATTAATATATAGACGATAGTATACTATAGTGATATATGAACATATATATATATTATATATAGGTAGTATACTATAATATATATATAGGTAATTTTATTATAATATATTAATATTATATTAATATATACACTATACGGTGAATATATATATATATATATAACTACTAATATTATTATACTACATAATATATATTACATTAAAGATGATAACCTAACATGTAATTTACATATGTAATAAAAGGAAGTATATTAAATTAATTATAGCGTACATATGTTTATATTTATCTCACTCTATTATGTTACATTGAGAAATAATTTTTTGAGAATTGTATTATGATCATATCTATTATTCTCAGGGAACTAACCTATATTGAAGACCCATTACTCACAAGTCCTACTGCTCACGAGAAAACTAGTACCTGATCCTGATTTATACTAGTTAGATGACTCTTAATGGAATGAGTTTTAGTTTATTACGGAGGGTGGATCGAAGAATAATATACATTATTTAGTTCAGATAAAGCATAAATAATTATACCCGGAAACAGGACCTGTTGGAATAGTTTTTAGTATTATAAAGGTATTTATGAATCAGCACTCATGAGTATACTATATATATACATAATTATATAAAGTATAATACAGAGAACCGTAATATAGGTATCGTAATACTATCTGACTATGACTCGATAACGAGATTGTTTTCGCACTTAGTATGATGGTGTAATGATTAACTATAAAATAATGATTTTATAGACTATTATATACTATAAAAGTGAGTTACATGTGGGTGAGCGGTACATCCATACAGCTTATTTCTATAATTGAAAGTAAAATCAACTCCAATATACGACTTTATAAAATATTATTTTATTTATATCATACATTGGTAATAAAGAATTATTTATCTTAATGATCCAGACTATTCAGGATTTCGCTCCAAGTATTAAGTATTTAGCTCTACCATCCAATTAAATTAATTTCGTTGTTGGAAATCAATATTTATGTTGTACAAAGAAATCATTTTGAAGATCTAGCTTCATTAATACATTAATAGACTTATGGTTTTCTAATTTTTAATATACGAAAAATAAAGTTGAATTGTTAATGTATTATGATTGAATTTTCTAGTGAAACTGATTTTCTTAATATAAATATTTATTTTCAGCTATATCGTCACAAAAGAGTATTCAAAAAACATACTAATACCATAGTACTTACTACAGATCCCAACATCAACGCTATCTTAGCACAACTCCAGTCTCGATCTAACTTTTTGGGTTTGGAATACACTATTTGAAAGTGGGAAAGATACCTGTGAAGGTAAGTTTGAGTCCTTTTTTATCCTTATTTCACCCATTTTATTATTGCTGTTCGATAAGTACGTCTGCTTTTATTTACTAGTAGGGATAATTAAAGCCCCTGTGCCTTACTCTTCGAGGAGCTAGATATACTATAGTATTTATATATATATAAGTTAATATTATAGTATATTGTGATATTAATATTATAATATTAATAATAGATGCTTTGGCGTTTCAGAATTAAACATAATGTTTCTCATCATCAGGATAATAGAATGATATAATATAATAATAGACCCAGAGGGTAGAGTATTAAGTATAATTTTAAGGTGATAATACGGTAGTACTGCTCTTTACTTTACTCTATTACTTTAACTTTAATCCTGAAAAATAAGATATATAATATAATAATCAATAATTGAATTTTATAGTATATATATATTAATATTAATGACTCGATATGAATGAGAGAGATATTTATAATTATAGATCACATAGAAAACTCCACACTAAGAAAGTGAATAAATATTTTTCTAGTTAAAAACGGATTACAGATGCTGAGATATACTATGATTAGGTGACACTATCTCACGCATATCCTGTGAGTGGATTTGGACCTCAAAATAGGTCCAGCTGGTTCTTACTAAAAACGTTCTCGGGGGTTAGGGGACCTAAAGAAAATATCAGGTAGAATTGTTATACTGTCTCCACGCGACAGGTAGCTTTCATACGGTAATTTGATATGATATAAATACCTTATATGAGTGTTAATAGGAAATAATCGACTAAAAGGTGCTTCTGCTAAAACTAACAAACCCTTAGGCAATACTTACCGTCTAAAGTGTGCTTCCCTTGTAGTTTGTTGCCGTTGATGGCACGTAGCTGAGATATTAATAGAAGAAGATTGATGAACCAACTCGGCGCACCTAATAAAGGAGATATTCGTAAGAAGAGTTTAAAACTGTGCGATTATTACAACCCGATATAAAATACCATAGCAGACAACTCTAATACCATCATTCTCAGACCCTATAATACAGGAGTCTCACGCATACCATGTTAGATGACGATGAGTTACTTACTCTAGTGGATGGGCATAGAAATGTCGCTCCAAGTGCGATCTGAAATGTAATATCCTATAGTTCACACGTGATTATGTGAAGAACAGATTCATCGAGAATAACTGATAATAAGATGTTACATGTGATGAGCAAAGCACATAAATAAATCCCGGCAATTTAACTTTGTTATAACTAGTTGACTATATCATATTCAAAAAAAGTATCATTGATAATTATTATAATATTAGACATATATTGTATGTAAATCCTGATATCACAATAGAAGGTAGAGCGTTAATTATGAGTGTGTTAGATATATGTCACAAAGATTGTACTAAGTCAAAATACACGTAACTGCGATTGCTTCAATACAATGTCAATATTCGATATCTAATAAACTATACAATGTATCCTTAACCAATTATTTTCTCATGATACATCGGCCACATAAAAAATCTACAACTCTTGTCTCTCACATCAGGATATGATTGATCTGGATATCAAGTAAAGTACCATTTCGATTCGTTAGATTATAGTCCACTTAGAGATCTTCAAACGCTATCTTCATTCAATTGTTTGCCCACGCCTCTCGCACATCGATGTGAGCTCAAACTTTAGTTATCGCGTTGTGTTTAGTCATGGACAGTGGTGTCCGCTCATATACTCTACAGTTATCTTCAGGCTCTCAGTATTAATTCAAATCTGACTCTCGCAATTTGATTTCAAATTTCGTTGACATATATGCGAATCGTATTTGTGCTGTGTCTAGCGATTAAATATTCAAAAATTACCAAGGGTTAAATAAAGTAAAGAAAACTCTACTGCATTGAAGGTTATATGGCAAATGAAGGCGTTACGAATCTGATTTTACCAAAGGATAAAATGACTGATTTTAAATTAAAATTTCATAGTACGTGTATTATTGATAGCATAATATTTCAATAACTACAAAAAATTTCACTTAGCATTAAAATTAGTTCGGTGAGAAAATCCCGAGAATTAATTTATTATATACGGGATTAACACCCTTTACAAAAATAATAATATATCTTGTACTAATATTTGAAAATAAATGAACTGATATTCAATATTTATAGTAGTTCAATTATATGATAAAATATTTATAAGTAGTAATACTGTGTATATAAAATATTAGTTACTGAACAATATATTAATATTCTAAGAAATTCAGATATGCATTAACGTCGATTAAATAACCTTATTGGAGTAGATAAAGTAATTGGACTAATTATTACTTTAAATCATGTGAGATGAGTAGGATGATATTAATGGTGGTATGCTGAGGTGATTAAAGGTCTTATACTGTATCTAGTATAATAGTCTGGTTATATAATGGTGCAGTTGTACCTTAGATACACCAAGTGCTACTCGTAGGACATGAGTATTTAAATATAGACGTAAACATAAAAGTGACCAAATACCTGAAATCCACTCATACTCCACACGGTCTATTAGATATTGTATGCACACCGGGCGGATAGGTTCACCTCACTCCTGTTCTTATATATATAAGGTAATGTAACCCCCGATATTCCGATCTCGTATAAGGCGATGGTTATCTATATACATGTGTGAATAACAATTAAGTATAATAGTAATATAATTAATAATATATTAATAATATACTAATAGTTTAAGAGGGGAGTAAATTAATAGGAATATAGTCATTTAAAATATATAAATATAAGTAATAATATAAATATTGTAAAATAATTATATTATATATTACAGGTAACGGTACAAATAAATACCCAGAATATGAACATCCTCAAAAACTCAATAGAATATAATAAATTCTACATTTAGATATTAATATCCATTGATAGCATACGTTGAAAGATGTGTAGTGAGGGGTGCATATTTTACTTATTTCACTAACTAATAAAGGTGAAGTACGAGTATATTGAACTACATATTCTTCTGAAATTGAAGTAATTATCGGAATTAACATTGCATCGACTCTAATAAATTATAAGATTAACAATAACTGACAGATATATAGTAATACCAAGAGTGAGACATTATCTTGTACTATTATTCGTCTTAATACATAAAATATCATATTAATTTGCGCATTTAATAGATATTTTTTGTTAGTAAGTTATTCGTTATCTCCATCTTTCTCACTCGTAACTTTCTCTATCTTCATATACGACTATCCATCACAAATTTATATTACTCTCCGGCTCATATATATACCCTGGAGAGTTGAAAAAATTGATCGCCTCAATAGAGATTGCATAGATTGAGTTCTCTATCATCAGGTAATATACAAGAATGAAGGCTCCAATTAAGATAATCATTGGTTATAAATAATGAGCTCTATATCTAATTCTTGCAACATGTGCGAATATGAACTAAATGAATATAATATCTGTGCATTCGCGCCTGTCAGCTACTCTCAAGTATAATTACTAAATTTAAATGAACATAGTTGTGTGGAAACTTGATTTAAGTTTCTAGAGTAAATATCGTAGGTTTAAGAGGACGTTAGGATAATTTAGAATAAAGTGAGTCGTCTAATCTTTTATTAACTATATATATATGAAATATGACACCCGATTTAGGATATTAGAGTGAGTGCATCGTGATATGTGAGTGAAGATACCCTACAGTAGAAAGATGTAATGACACAAAGAATAAGAGTAAACACAAAATTTTTATAGTGTGAGATAGTCTATAACGCTCAGCTAGTGAGAGCTCAAGAAAACTAATTGGTCACGTGAAGCGTCAGCCCTCAGATATTAGCTTTGGCGAGATAAAATTTTAAAATAAGTGGATAATGTCGACTCTGATAATGTAAACGCTATACTCGTCACGCTGCCTCATATAATCAAAATATGTTGACTATAGTATGAAATCTCATCTTAATAGCATAGCTCTATTAGATATATACGTGGAGCAACATTAACAAATATACTGTGCTCTCTGTATGATGATTGTCATTGAATGTATACTCTCCTGACCAGACTCTCAATTATTTTATATCCTCCAGCTCTGGCTGAGTCGTGGCATAGGTTCATATGCAAAAGAAAATAATACTTATATTAAGGGTCTCTCAGACCACATTCAGCTAATGATAACTGCGTGCACTTTCCTCACCTCTTCGACGAGCCAGTCTAAGCCCAATTTGGAGAACTCCCTCTATAATAATGCAAACACACTCATATGTGAGATCTACACATAAAGCATATTCAGCAATCACTGCGTATTATAAATACTTGTAACAGAATACTCATAAAAATCTTATACTCGTATATAGTGATATATAATGTGGTGCAAAATGAAATTATATTATATTAACTATAAAACATAAATCAAACTTTTATACGTGAGTTATGACGCACAATAAGAGCTCACAAAGCCTATCAATCACGCTATTTGATACATCTAAATCTATATGATATACTACTCATAATGCACAATATAATATATATAACTCCCTTTTTTCTTATATACCTATTCTATAATTTATAAAAACATGAATTGTGTGACCTACCTCTTCTCATCTTATATATAGGTGTCGCGAACATTGAAGTACTATACTATATGTACTCAGCGCGTTCTCCATCGCTATTCTTATTAACTCACTCTATATGTTAGAAAAATACATATAACATATATATTTGTATATTTATTGATATTATACTAGTTAATATAATAACTCTATTGTATATATGAGTATACTAAGACTAGGATGATAATATCTCATATTATTGTGTTGGTAAATCTCACTTATATCGACATAGTCCTGAAATAGATTTCAGCATTAACCTAGGCTCGTTATTAGATAAATCGTATTCACGCTTAACTACGTATACTTAGAACAGCGTATGAATAGAACTTATATCGATCAGTGCTTGATATATCAGCGCTTGTGTTAAGTATATTTATGTAATTTCATTCAGCGATAAGTTTGTCTATGGTGAGCTGAATATTACGCAATGGAGAGATATATCTGCACAGGAGTACGCTGTTTAATCCGTCGCTTATAAGATTAAGAGAAGACGGTTCGATCCCCGTCACATGACTGTTTTATACTTTCAATTAATATTCTATCCTGAGAACTAGGCGGGTATTCCACTGAGTAGCATACTTTAATTTCCCAACTGATTCATATGGCTATAGAGGACAAAAGTGTCTTCTCACAAGTACGTCGATACCCAATTTAATTACCATCATCATGAGCTCAGTGACTCGCGGCAGATGTTAGTCTTCTCTCAACTGTCTCTCTCGCTCCTATGCAGTCATTCTCATTTCTGAAACGTGTGTGTGAGCACCCTTTGTCCTTTCCCTCACTCTCTAATATTCTTATACTGCTCGGTAGTGCGACGTGGGGCGCCTCTATCAAGTTATTCCTCTCGCCCTCCTCTTGTGAGATGGCTCTAAAAAGAGACACTTTTTCCTCCCAGCTTGATAGTGCAAATAAGAGGAGCCCGCGTATACTTATTTCTCTTATCTAATACAATCCTATACCTAGATCCACTAACGCTCTCTCTTTACGACAATACAGTTAAAGTGTTGTTACATTTCCTCTATTAAGTATCTACACTCATTCAGTTCATTATTCTCTTATCCTCTTGTCACTTACCTTTGTTGCGTAAATATCCATTCGTCCTCTGCACTTACATACAAATATTTAAATCTATTCTCTCCTCTCCTTATCGTATATGTGCATTTTACTTACTCTCGTGCAAGCTTTCGAGGTTCTGTGACTAATCTAGAGGTACACTTTATAACTGGAGTTATGAAGAAGCATATCTGCGAGTATCCTTATAACCTAACCTCGAATACATCTATTATATCTACTGAGAAT
>JABUQX010083924.1:27500-28684 GCA_015478945.1 Trachelipus rathkii | reverse complement strand
ACCGCGATTTCGTCGCTAGCTTATCTTTTTACTGTTTTAGGTACAAATCTGAGGTTAAGGAATGTGAAAAGAGCTGGGTGGTTTTCGCAATAAGCGACAATAAAAAAAACTCAAAATTCTTTATCGTAAGTTAATTGATCAAATTTGTGATGGAAACATGATCCACTATGGAAGAAATTAGCCGTTAAGCTGATTATACTATGAATAACTCGTGAGTATCCAGCACGGGCCTAACATCCAACCAATCTTGTTTGTTTACATTTTGCGTAAGAACGTGCTTAAAATTCGGCTAGCACGGGAATAGCAACCGTACAGAAATTGAGGACAATTCCTACGTCTGGAAAGGCATTTCTTAAAATTTTTCCGTTAAGTTGACAAAAACGAAAGCAAACTCGAGCATTTCTTACATTTCGTAAGCCCAGATATAAAAACGAAAACGGCTTTATATATATATTATATAATATATTATATATATTTTAAAATAAATGTATATCCGTATCTATATCTATATTCCTCTTTTCTCTCAATATGTAGCTAAATTCTATATAATTTTTAACTTATTTTAGTAGTTTACTATAACGTGATGAATCTTTAATGCGCGAAGCTACGGCGCTCGGGCACCGCGCAGTGTAGAGAACATATGATTTCGATACAGTCGTGTGATATTTATATTAACTATCATTATATATATATACTATATAAATATATATATATAAATGTATGAAATCCTATATATATCTATAGTATATATATATATATATATATATATATATATATGATGCATCAGATGTCACTTTTTTGCGAATGTTTGATTTTAACATGCGGATGTTGATATATTTACGTATATATACTTATATTAATATACTAAAATTTATTTAATTCTTTTATATTTATTATATTATATATTTAATATATATAATAATATATATATATTATATATATATTATATTTATTATATATTCATAATATATTTCGATTTTTAGCCACAATCTAATAATATGATTGTTTACCAGGGTGCGAGACGGAACCCAACTCAAATGCACCCCCACCAGTCTTTCCCCTCCTCCGACCTTAATGAAAGAGATTTTACAATGATTATGATACTTTTTGCACTAGCCATTGAAATGTAATATGGAAGCTTGTGCTTAGAGAAACATCAATTTTTTCAGCCTTTATTGCTGAGA
>JABUQX010083924.1:0-22500 GCA_015478945.1 Trachelipus rathkii | reverse complement strand
TCGATATACGATATCGGCATTGGCGCCGGGCCAGAATTGAAACCGTTTACCATATGGGTGTATACCTCGTATATTATAATATATATAATATACTTTTATAACTATATATATATATTATATAATTATATTTAATATATAATATAATATATCATTACGTCAAACAGTTTTAATTTTCGACTTGCTTCCAAAAAGTTTTCAAATCGTTAATCTCTTGAAATATCAAGAAGGCATAAATTTTTTTGTTTCGCCAAAAAATACAATTTACATGTCAAAATAAGTTAAATTTCTCACCTTTATTAAACTGAAATGAAATATCGATTATATAAACCTTTTTCTTCTAAGCTTTACTTGTATTATTGCAAAAAGAGCAATATAGGCGACTTTCAACACCTATTTAAATTATTAAAATATAAAATAACTTAAACTACCACCTGGATCCACATCTGCACAATATGTTAAAACTGAACAAAGTAAATTATTCCCTATATACTTTTAGCAACCCTGTCATTGTAGCTAGTTGTTATTACAATATGGGGCAAAAAAAGGGCAAGATTTCGAAACCACCTATACCAACAACGAACTTTATTTACTATATATCATATATATATATTATATACTAATATATTAATATTATATTATATATTATAATATAGTATATATATATTCTGTATTATTATGCAGTGTGACGTCAGAGTATAAAGCACTTACGCAAACCCACGTCACAGTATGACGTCACGCATCGCAATTCCGCTATACGTACATACGAACGAAGCTCCGTTTAAAACTACATAAAGGCCAGTATATATATATATATTATATATGTCTTAATATCTATCATATATAATATATATTATATATATATATATAATTATATACATATATATATATATATGGGGTCGTACATTTTCTATCGGTAACAGTTAAGAGGCTGCTGGAATTTATGACCAGAGGAAAAATCACACTATAATAGAAAATTTTTAGTTTATTACTAAGATTGCGTCTTGATTTGTTGTACGACTTTAACATAACCTAGTTTTAAAGCTAAGTTAAGTTTCTTTGTTTTGTACGATCTTAAGTTAGTTTACTCTTACGTTAATACTTTATTTAAGATGGATTTGACCTTTGCTTTCTTTTACAATGAACTTGATTAAAAATGAAAATTTGGTTGCTGTTCATTTTTTCAAAAATACATGAAATTAATCCAAGTTATGAACTTGTTCAAAAGGCCATGCAAATGAAAAATTTGGCCTAAACATAATTCATTGCATTTGGATTTGTCGAAAAGAGAATGCAGTTTGATAGTGATCTCCGGTGAGAAAGTCAACAGCCATGGCTTTCAAGAGCATAATTTTACCTTTCAAATAATATTGCTTTTTGGTGTATTCATGGACCAGGATATGGACTAACGTCTTACAATTTGTTCAAAGAGAATTAAAACTCTTTGTGTCTCTACTGTTTAAAACTATAATCTTTCACCTGGACGACAGCGTTCGTTAATATATAGTCATATATAATTATTATAATATTATATATATAATATATTAGATATTTATATATATATATAATACTATATATATATATATTATATATATATTATGTATAATATATATGTAGATGTAGATTTCTGGCCGCGCTTTTTTTTCAGCCGAGTCCAAACTTTTTAATAATAAATTCGAATCTGACGATATGTATATAAAGACGACATGACATTGTGAAGTCATCACGCATTGACAGTAAAAAGGAACAAGGATTTTATGACTCGGTTGCTAAAGCAGTTTTTGTTCATGAGCGTCCACAATTGAATTTTAACGATTGTATTGAAATTTTATTGAAGATTTTTTTTCCTTCTTTTTTTACACATTTTAATCTTTGATATCTGGCAGGAATTTAAATACAACAAGTGCCGATAGCAATTGTGATGGTAATTTAAATTCTAATAATAAATTTATGTTCAAATGTATCTTCATAGGTAAAGGTTTTACCATTCTGGCCGCGCAATGTTCTCAGATATCGATAGGTATCGAATATATAGGATTAAAATCGTTATACACTATATATATTATATCATATTATTATATATATACTTATATATATATAATATATCATATATATATATCTATATATATACTATATTATATTATACTATAATATATTATATATTATTTTTTATTATAACTAGCTATTATTATTATTATAATATACTAATATATATCCGATATCACAATCCAAATTTTAGAGATTTATTGCAATTACATCACTCTCCTAGCATGTGCACGCAAAGACTGACATATTCTATATATATATATATATATATATTAATATTAATATTTATAATATACATACTAAATAAATAGATATGAAAGAAGTTAATAAAATTTTTTAGATGTATCTGAAAAGAACGCAACAAAGGTGTCCCGTTCCTTTCATTGGAAAAAAATGGATGTTGCCCGGAAAGAGTGAGGCTCGAAATCGCAATGTTCTCTGATATTTGCATTACAAGTCTGAAAAGGTATACTATTCTATATATTATAATACATATTATTATAATATAATATTTATAATTTATATATATATATATATATATATATATATATATATATATATATATATATATATATATATATATAAAGTAATATATTAATCGTAAACTGTTATTAAAAGGGAGACGAGAATTATGCAAAAACTAACCTTCATGACAAATTCTGTACTGTTTACGAAACTCACGAAAAAATTATAATTAATATTCTATATGCTACAATTTTCACCACAAATGCAAGTTTTATTTTCTTGTATTAGATTTATAATACCGTAGAAAAGGCTAATATGAATTTTATGAAATTATGAAATCTATGTCAAACACATCCACATGGAGCAAAATACAACGTAAACTAAAATTTTTGAAACTAGCCTAGGTCAACGAAAAAAGCGCACACATTATTTGATTAAAATAGCTTCATTAAAAACAAGTCCAATACTTTATTTTATTTAATTAAATAATTATTTTAATTAATAGTATTACTTCTTAATTAATTAATTACCTTAATTAAATTTAACCAAATGAATGTAAAAATTTTTACGATTCTGAAAATCTAGGAAAAAATTGCCTTCGTTTTAATAAAAGGAAAGAAACTACTCCAGAAGCCATTCTGGGCAACATCCTATTTATTCCAAAGTGTCGGATATCTGGACTTTTATATATCTATTATATATATATATATATATATACTTACTATATATATATAATACGTAATATACTTATATATATATATATATATATAGTTTGGTGAGCGTTTACATTAGACAAAAGCCATTTAAAAAATATGATATATATAATATATATATATATATATATATATCTATAATAGTATATACATATATATATATATTATATATATTATATTTATAATATATATGTTATATATAAGGATATAATATATATATATATATATATATATAATATATAATAATATATAATTATATAATATATATATATATATATATATATAAATATATATATTATATATATATAGGCTTGATATTAGATAGACTGACAAATTTGAACCTAAACTCGAGGGTTGCCAGAATTTGTCCCTTTTATTAGTATTTGTTCTTTTTATTATATAAGTAAGACATATTATTCTGACAATTTTTTAAGCAGTTCTTATTCTGGACTTTTTTATTGGAATGGGATGGTGGTTAATTTTAGATTCTAAAACTTGTGTTTGCGATAAGGAATTTAGTATGTATAATAAAAATTTTAATTTTTATTTCACGAGTCCAATAAATATCACTTGTTCGAAAACGATTTACAATGTGTCTTGAAGAGTATTTTTTAACTCTCCGCCTGTCCTTTTAATAAAAGACTATTAAGATTAATTATTATTTTACGTTAAAAGCCCATGTTTAGTAATGTGGTCCAATTCATTCTTTGCACATTTAAAAGACCCTGAAAGTGCAGATCCATACGAATCGGTTAGAAGGCACTGGTCACAGGTAAATTACTGTTAGTAACTGTGTGTAATTGTTAAATCGCTTGCCCTGATACTCATTTTAAATATTTATCCGAGTAATAAATATATATATATCATTATATTATTATATACCCGTATATATATATACAATATATATATATATATATATATATATATATAATACTACTCTGATTAATATAACTCATATATATATTATCTTCACATGGCTTTAAATATATACATAAATTTATTAGCTTAGGGCGTACGTTCCGGCCCACAAAATACATTTAAGTTAGGTGACTACGTTGGGGTCTACAAAATCCATTGGCTAGGGTAGTACTGAGGGGAACAAGATCCATTGATTAGGCTTCAACTGGGGGCTAACAAATCCATTTGGTTAGGTAAGTGCTGGGGGGTTAACAAGATCCATTAGGTTAGGTCCTACTGAGGCGGCTATAAGTCTAGGTTAGGATAAAGTTTGCTTTGGTAGACACAGATTTAATATATAATATATATATATATATAATATAATATAGTAATATATATATATATAATATCCTATATATATAATATATATTATATATATTATATCAATATATAAGTGACATTCAATGCTTTCTGTTGGTTTGCGAATCTTACAAATTTTACCTTCCGACTCCTTTTATGCGAAAGACAATTTACTTCTATGGTAAAGTAATTTAAAAATAGGCATATTTGTAGATACTGTACTTGACTTTTTTTCTGAAAAAATTTTTCTAAGTAAAAAAAATTTCTTAAGTTCAGAAAAGTTAAGTACTTAGTTTTTAAGAAAATATTCTAGTGGCACTTCTGGCAGTAATTCCAAGAAGCTTACCACTAGAAGAATTTTCTTAAATCAAACTTTACTTAAGCTTAACTTCTGAACTCAAATTTTTTGAACTTAGAAAATTTCTTTTTCAGAAAAATTTCATCCTAAGATTTCCACAGTCTTCCTAAAACCCAGAGTAAATATTATATATATTATATATATATATATATAATAATTAAATATTACATATATTATATAGATATATAAGTATATATATATATAATATATACTATTTAATATATATATATATTATATATATATATATATATATATATATATACGTATTGGACAGGGCGTTCCAGGGGGCCCCCCCAATTTTTAGACACTTAAATTTTAAGTATCATTTAATTATTCATCCGTCAAATTATCTAAAGTTCAGAGGTTAAAATTATTTTATACCAATTCGTCGCTGCTCAAGGAAACAAAATCTCGTAAGTAAATTAGTTAAAACTAAAACTTTTTTAGACATCTGAGAAAATCCATCCGAATATCAACAGTTTTTGAGGGAATTTTTTTTGTAATCTTGTTGGGGCGTCTGAATTTTGAGTCCTTTAATTAAACTAAACTTGAAGCCATGCAGAGGAAAAATGCAACACTTAGAATTAGCAGATTTTAGCATGGAATAGTAGCGTAATCTGAACCTGAGCTGCATTATTGAAAATGCTGGGCCAAAATTTAACAAATTCCCAAAAATACAACCCAGCAATTACCTACTTCACTACCCACAGACTTATTATCGCACATCCATTTTGTTACCATTTTGAACATATGATTTCATATCGCATAGGAGAGAGGTTTTATAAACATAAAGAAGAATTATATCTTCCCTGCATTTTGTCGATACGAACAGGTAATGTGCCGTCAATGAGAGATACGACTTGTTGTAACATTTTTACAAGGAAGATCTCGAAGACCCAATGAAATTTAGTAACAAAACAGAATGGGATTTATGGAAATTGAAATGGCATCACAGTACACGATTGTCCAAAAACAGCAAATAGACGAACTAGTTTCTTCGTTGTTCGCAGTTACAATTTCCATATATTTACATCTTGTTGCAGAATACTGGCAATTTTTCCCGTGTCTACTGCTTCAGTAGAAAGGCTTATTCATCATTTAATTGTTCTGAAAAACTACTTGAGAAATAATCTTTATGTTCTTTGAAAGAAGCGTATTGAACTTTGCCATCCTATTCATTTACAATTCGAAATATGATACTAAAAATGACAGATGTTTATCTCGCGTCTTTTCGCTCACTCTCCAAGCCCTTGCAATTAATTTAACAAAATTTTACGGTAAGATGATTTTAGTAATTTATATAAATTCATTTCCCATTTCTTTCCTTATAAATTTTATATTCTGGCCATTCACTTGGAAAATTATACATCTATAAGATACTATTTATATAATTATATATATATATATAATATATATATATATATATATAAATATTTATAATTATATAAATAATATATATATATATATAATTATATATATTATATATATAAGAAGAACGTTTTGTCTGGCACCCCCGAAAAAAAATTCTGGATACGCCACTGCCGGTATTATATAGTATATAATATATATATTGATATATATATATATATATATATATATCATATATATTTATACTTATATACTATTATATTATATATATTAATATATATATAATATATAGCTATATTATAATTATATAGCTATATATATATTATATATTTCATATATATATATATATATATCTAGTTATATTATATATATATATATATATATTATATATATATATTAATACTATCAATATATACTATATATATTATATATATATATTATTAATACTATATATATATATATATATTATAATATTATATTATATATATTATATATATATATATATAATATATGGAAATTCTCTTTTAAAGACGACAGTGTATAAGAAAAAAAAGGTTTTAGTATAATCTTTATTTAAAAAAACTATCCTTTTATGTATTGAATAAGAAAATTTATTTATTTCAATTTATAAAATTTAACTAATTAATAAATAATTGAAGGAAGTTCTATTGGAAATTATACGTTTGGCAAGGTTAATGCACCGGTCTTATTTTCGTATACTCATTTAGAATTCAGTTTTAATTCTGAGAGCATGGAGATACGTTGTGATTTTTTAAAATACAGATGTTATGAATGAAAATATAGGTATGAAACCTGTTCATATTATGTATTTTTTTATATATATATATATTATATATATAATATATATAATATATATATATTATATATATATATATATATATGTTATATTATATATATATATATTTTATATATATACCTAACCTAAACTAACCTAACCCTAACCTACCTAACCTAACCTACTTATCTAAACTAACCTACTAAACTTAAACTTAACTTATTCTACCTAACCTAACCTACTTCAAACCTAACTAACACCTAACTTAACCATACACCTAACATAACAGAATTTTAATAAATGTAAGTATATATTATATAATATATACTATATATACTATAGCTATATTATATCGTATATACTTATATATATATATATAATATTATAAGTATTAATATTTACTATATATATAATATCGTATCGCAGACGTTTCGACTTGTCCGTATATCGATATCTTATTACAACACTATTAATGCTTACAGTAAAACGGCAATATCTGAATGCTGGTCTCCAATTTCTAGTGCTGAAAATGTAAAAAAAAAAAAAAAAAAAAAAAAGATTCTCAAAACAACTACAATAGTCTACCAGCGCGAGAAAAGTAATACACATTTTGCTGGATCCTGTAAATTCCATAGGAAAATGGTAAGAGAAAAAAAAAAAAAATTATTGTTAATAATTTATTAATCATCGATTAGGAAGGCTCTATTTAGAGACCTTCTTTATTGGTTTTCTTCGTTTTAAAATAAATAGACTTTCATTAAAATTGCTTTTTTTTTTTTACTAAGAATACCCCAAGGTATACCGCACCGGATGCGCGTGGCAGTCGGCTGGTCTCTCGAGGCTTCCGGGGGAACTACGGCGTGGTATGGGACTAATTCCCCCCTCCGGTGAGAGGGTCTCCGGAACCCCCGGTCTATTGGTATTTGGGTGTCGCGTGGGGTTCCTCCGCCCTCCCCTACGGGTATGGGAAACGTCCCCCCCTGTGTTCCCCGTTGGCTCGAGCCCTCTACATTGCGTGTATATACCATTACAAATACATTTATATTAGATACTATGTCCCCCGGCTCGGCTCGCGATGCTCCCCCCGCCTAAAAAAAATCCATTTTTTTTTTTTCTTTTTTTTTTTTTGTTTTTACATTTTGTTATGTGAAATTTCAGGGTTCCAAAAAATGTATTCCTTTTCCGCGTAGCTTATTGTAGTCTTTATATTTGAATACTAGGTATATATATATATATATATATATATATATATATATATATATATTATATATAAATTATATATATATTATATATACTTTAACATATTTCCAGCACTAAAATTGGACCAGGTCATTCCAAGAAGAATGGTATTCCGTTTACGTGTAAGCATTAATAGTGTTTTAAGATAACCATCTGCCGGAACCCAATCCGAAACCGCCCTGGCATATATTTAATCGGCCTCCGGAACACAATCGCCAAAAAAACACGCCACTTGCAGGCGACAGTGCCCACTCAAGTCCAACCGCGACGAACCCGATACCTCACGGTCAACCGTAAAGACCAGGGGCCACGAGAGAACACCGAGATTGCAATAACCTATCACCAGCCCCCCGTACCGCACGCAGGTCTCATCTTACCTCACACACCACGCAGTAACGCACCGCACTCACCCTTCCGCACGCGGTGTGGCCGATCAGCCGCACGACTGGGAATTCGGCGCCAGCCACCCCCCGCACCGGCAGCCGACTCAGTCATAGACTACCGTAGACCAGCATCAGTACGTGCATATGTCCAACCCCGCCTCACGGGAAAGTCGCTCAGCGCTGTTTACGGCGTAACAGCCCCGCGGCCGGAACGGTACTCAGCTTTGCACACGGATCCGCGATCCCGCCGAAGAGCTTTCTTTTGTCTGTGTTTTCTTTTCTTTTTTTTTTGTCGCTACCATTCGTATGGGGGTGTTGTGCTGCAGGAATCCGCACAGGAGGTCACCATCCTCCGAACATCGCCGGAACTACCAGACCAAGCGTCATGGCCTTCGTCCGTCCGCGCTTGAGGAGGGTACAAAAGTCGCTAAAGAGCACATGCTGATCCCCAATACACATCCTCACAAGCGCTATTATATATATATATATTATATATATATACTATATACTTACTATATAATATATAATATTATTATACTATATATATATATATATATATATATATATATATGTTTTTTGTGGCATTGTTCGCCACGAGTCTTTGTTGTCGTTCGAAACAACTATCGTACAAGCGATCTACGCCTCTGCGGCATATTTGCGTTTTTAAACCAAATATCACAACATATATTATATAATATATATATTATATATAATATACTATATATATATATAATACTAAATAATAATATATATATATAGTATCCTAAATTATTTAATATGTATACATTCATATATATATATATATATATTTATATATGTGTGTGTGTGTGCTGTGCATGATTGTTTATGTTGTATGCAATTTTCCATTGGAGTCTGGAGTCGGTATTCAGGTTTTAAATATCAACTTTAGGAGTCGAAAGTCGGGAGTCGATTGTTTTTTATATCGCCTTGGATCGGTCGGGAGTCGTTTTATTTTTTCGCACTCCCCATCTCGATATATACTATATATATATATATACTATACTAGCTAGTTAATATATATGTATGATATACTTATGTGTTCATATATATGTATATACTATCAACTAACGTAGATTATATATATTTATATTAATAATATACTACTACTAATAGTAGTTATATATATATTCAGTAGCGGTCGTGAAACCGGAAAATCCGAAAACGATGGGGACGGCACCTTTCAAAAATAAATTAATAGTGTATTATTAGTATATATATACTATATTATATGTACTCTCTATAATTATTATAAAAATAATAGTATATATATACTAATATCATTTATATATATACCTATAAGATATAATATAGTAAATGGTGTCATATAGGGATATTCATATTATTATATATATATATATATATAATATATATATATACTATTATATATAGCTATATATATATATATATAATGAAAATGAGATAAAAATTGTATGTAAAGTATCACCCTCTTTTTAGCATTTTGAGAAAAATATCATTTCTCTCTTTCCTTTATCTTCTCTGGCGAAACTTATTTATAATCATTTTCATACCAAGGATGGATGCATTTGATAACATAATTAAAAAGTATCGGTTTCTATGGAAAGTAATGGCCCAATAATTTGACAGCCACTTGCCCTGCACTACATCGCTTGCTTTGGAGGTATGTTTTATACGATTTTAGGAAAGAAAAACTCCTTTCAACAGATGACGCTTGCGTGGAATTGTGCGCGACCAGACTAAAAAGTGCTAAAAAATTCCAGGAACTTCATCTTTGTGAATCATTCTCTACATGTATTTTTTAAAATTAGTTTGAATGTCCTTGTTCCGAAAGAGATTAGCATTTGTTTGGTCTTAAATCACGGTTAATTCATTACGTAAAAATGATCTGTCAAAAAAAGATACCGTATGTGGCCATTAAAGAATCTAAGGTTTCTTCAGGAAACTTGTTTTGGAAGCTAGAGAATTTTGTGGGATTCGCCTAACTTAGGAATTTCTCGGCCGCATAATATTGAGAACATCTCGTTGCCCTGCACCTGAATGATGATATTATCAATATTCTTTCATATTCGTTTGTCTTTTTTTTTCTACGTTGAGAATACCGATTCTCTCTCTCTCTCTCTCTCTCTCTCTCTCTCTCTCTCTCTCTCTCCTCTCCTCTCTCTCTCTTTCTCTATGAGTGCATGAAATCAATGAGCATAGTAATTAATTTAGAGTTCTATTAATATATATATATATATATATACTATATATATATATATATTATATATATTATATATAGCTATATATATATATATACTATATTTACTACTATATATATATATATACTAGTATATATATACTTTATATTATATAATTATTATTATATATACTATATATATTACTATAGTATATACTAATATATATATATTATATATTATATATATATATATATATATATATTTATTCTATATGATATATATATTAAATAAAGGTTTTATTCTTATTAATTTTAAAAAAAAAATTGTTTTTTATTTTAATTTTGTTCAACATATTATTTGCAAACTGGCAACTCAATTTTTGGTACGAGAAGTAGTTGCAATCTCTCGTAGGGAGGAGTCAGTTTTATGACGTTTTCGATGTGGGAGGTCTTGTGGAAAAAATCTCAAAATAAGCACAAAATAGATAACACCGGTGTCTTTTGAAACGGTGTTGGTAACAACCATGTTTTGACAAGGCATTATATACTTACGCTTCTTTACGGCAGGCACAAATCGAACATTCCTCCAGTCAATGATACATTGAAACAAATAAGGTTTTCGGGAAAGAAAATAATAATGAGTTTGGGTATGCTAAAATTGCGTCATTGTTTATAACTTTTAAACATTATTAGGATACTTAATCAAATACGTAATTTGAAATTATTTTATTACACATTAGTTGCTTTTATTTTTTAGAGGAGGCCCGGCCTCCTGTGCTTCCTCTTAAAAACGCGCGCCTGATATATATATACTTATATATATATATATATTATATATATAATATAGTAAGATATGATAGCAATATTAATATTTATATACTTATATCTATAATATATATATATATCATATATATAGTATATATTACACACGTAAAGGTGTGAGGAGAGATAGGGACTACCCCAAAGATAGCTGGTACTTTTTTGGGCAACCTCTAATACTAAGAATTAGGATATAATAATTTAAAAATTAATAAAAAACGACAAAAGACTGACTCTTTGCTTAAAATTAAGTAGTTTCACAGCATTATTTTTAAAAATAACAATAGCTGCGTTTCCAGAAGTCCGAGTGCAGCCCTTGTGCAAAATCGACTCGGAAACGCTTCGAATTGAAATAAAATTACATTAACCAATCTGAGACAGGAAATTTAAGTACCTGGAAACGGCCGAGCTCGCCCGTCGGATCAGCTGACAATTGTAATTAATACTCTTATACTTATATGTAGCTATCTATTTTATGAAATGATACGATATATTTAGTATCCTTAATATAAAGTTTAATATCTCAAGACTGATTAAAAAAACTTTGGCAAGAAAATTTCCGAACATGCTTTTGTATTAGAAATTTGTTTGCTAAAACAAAGTATCCTTCCGCAGCCCGCCCGTTTATTAATTCACGAAATTAATTAATTCCCTGACTGTGACGTTTACATGACGTAGAAGTGCGCAAACGGGCTCTGGAAACGATGCATGTGCGCCTGTGTTCCCGCCCGGGCTGAGGCCGGCTTCTGGAAACGCAGCTAATATATACGTAAAATTATATTACCACTAGCATTTATTTGATTGACAAGATAAAGTGAGTGTTACTAATTAATTAGTTTATTTAATTTTGTAAGCAATAATGGATTTAAAAGACCTTAAATACGCTTTAGCAGATAATCATTTATTGTTAGCTTTTTTTGCAAGAGAATAAATTGATTTTAAATGAAAAGAATTGTATGGAGTGCGGTATAATGAGTAGTGTTGTGTTTTTATGTAATGAGTTTAAATTTCGATATAGAAAATGTAAAAGTAATTACGCTTCTTTCTGTGCTTGATATACCAATACTAATAAAAATAAGAGATAGTGAAACCCTTTTAAAATTAATTAAGGAAAACATAGAAGCTGGAACAACAATTATATCAGGAAGTTGGGTACCATACAAAGATTTAGAAAAAGGATACTACCATCATTTGACTAGGAATCATCCTGTAACTTTCAAAGACTCAATCACTGGTGCACATACAAACATAATAGAAGTAGCATGGGCAAAGGTAATCATTTAAATAAGTAGCTTTGTTCCTAAACAAATGAAACCAACTCCTCCTCACATAACCTAACCTAACCTAACCTTACCTATTGCAAACCTTTAAAACATAAATTAATGAAAATAAAATATTAAATGCAAATGTAGCCAAGATAAATAAGTAAATAAAATTTATAATAACTTTTTAGGTAAAATATCAAATACCAAAAGCTGGAAGAAATAAAGAACATTTAGCGGAATACCTCGCTCTCTTTATACTGTTTAGAAAAAATGGAAGAGACTTTCAGAGTTATTTAAATACTATAGCTAAATATTATACTTAAAAAGTAACCTCTCTCTAATATACAGGGTTGGCGATTTTTTTGATTTTTTAAGAAAAAAATCAACTTTTGATTTTGATTTTTTTTTAATTTTTCAGATTCGTGACGTCACGCGAAATATAATTTGTAAACAAACTTTTTAAGTTCGATATAGTATTATTTTTTAAGTGATTTATTCTTTCTGTATAAATCAAAATGGAAAATCAGGGAGGGTAAGTAACTGTGAAATAGAAAAAAAATTGTTTATACTAAATTTTACTTTGGTTAGCTATAAACCTTCATAAAATAGGGCCTATGAGCTGCAGCTGGCAGATGGGCCTATCGAGACTCCCATTCAATTAAATTTTTTGCTTTTTTTACAGATTCGTGACGTCACGCGAAATATAATTTGTAAACAAACTTTTTTTTAAGTTCGATATAGTATTATTTTTTAAAAGTGATTTACTCATTCTATATAAATCAAAATGGAAAATCAGGAAGGGTAAGTAACTGTGAAAAAAAAAAAAATGTGCTTATACTAAATTTTACTTTGGTTAGCTATAAACCAGCGGTTCCCAACCTTTTTGAGGCTATTATCCATAAAGCGGGCTAGATATTAGCAAACACCCCCCAAAAAGTTTAGTTTGAAAAAACAAATTAGCTATTAACTATTGCATTTTTTTCCTTTAAATTACTAAAATTAAATATTTTTAATTAATTTTAATAATTCAAACAAAGAAAACACGTTTTTATAGAAATTTATTATTAAATCAAGAATTAATGTGGGTCAGTGAGACGGTTGATATTGCTTAGTTCTAACAATCTGTTTAATATTTGGTGCAGTTTCGGCCAATGCACATCGTAAGTCGTGCTCCAAGTTCAATCGGTTCCTTGCTTTTGTTTTCATTGCCACCATTGTTGAAAATACACTTTCACACCTGTAAGTTCCGGCGAATGGGGTTAGTATTTTCAATGCTTTTCCCTATAATAATGGATACTCGCCACCAATCTTTCGCCAAAATGTTGCTAGTGGTGTGTTTTCGAAATCTATTTTCAGTGTGCTGTCTTCGCTAAGTCCAAGGAATTGTGCTTTGGCTTCAATTTCAGTATCTGGAAATATTCCTTCATCCACTGAAAAGGGTCATATCACCCAAGCATTTATTTGGTGATTTTCTAAATCAGGAAAATATTTGCTGATAGTATGTACTACTGATGATAAGTGGAGAGTTATTTGATCTGTGAATGAGCATTTTTCATTTCTTCCGTCGAGCACCATTGTTAGTTCTGGGAACATCGAAATGTCCTCAACTCCACCTCGGCGTTGGAAAAGCTGCAATTTGGGAAGAAAACTAGCAACCTTATCTTGAGCTGTTAAAATATTCGTCATACTCCCTTGCAAGGTAAGGTTAAGCGTATTTATTTCTCAGAAGATATCCGCAAGATACGCCAGTTTGGAAATAAATACATTATCTGTTATTTTAGCGTGTAACACTTTCTCCTTATCCTTATCCAGTTTTTTTCCTTTCCTGAAACAAAGCAATTTCTTCTCGAAGCACTCGGTGCTACACCTTGTCCAGTGATAAACAAAGCACTTATGTGTGGAATAACAGCACGTTGAATTTGCCTCCAAATACATTGCATAACTCTTTGAAAACTCTTGTATTTGTCGCTCTACCTCAGATGAGGTTTACAATTTTTACTACCTGGGTAAATGCATCCAGCAAATCAGGTGGAAGAGTTTTCACTGCCAAAGCATAACGATGTATAATGCAGTGGCTGAACGTTGCGTGCGGAGCGACTTCTTTCACTAATGCTTGGAATCTTGAACGAACGCCCAACTTGGATGGTGCTCCGTCTGGACAGACACCCACCAACTTCGACCATTGCAGCTCCTTTTCCTCGACAAAATTCTTCACTGTTCGAAAGACATCTTTGCCAAGTGTAGTAGTTTTCAGTGATTCTGATAACAAGTATTCTTCTTTCAAGCCGTTGCTTTTTATGCAGCGAACATAGACAAGTAGCTCGAAACAATATGCAACGTCGGTCGACTCGTCTAACTGTAGTGCGAAGAAAGAAATTGACCTTATTTCATTGAGCACCGTATCCAAAATATTCTTTCATGTCCTCGATATGTGTTTTGATGATGTTGTTAGAAAGTTAGAAAATTCGTACACTTAATTAGATTTAATTTTTTTTTCAATTATCTTTTAATTTATGATTTTCCACAAAAGAATACCTTCCCTAGACAAGTAAAACGAAAAAACGTGAGATTTAAAAAAACCCGAAAAAGTGTGGGACTTTTGACAAATATTTTAGATTCGTAAAGTGTGGGAACTACGTCCGATTTTTTTATCGTATCCAATCATGCGCATAACAAACAAGCAAACAATTAGTTATTTAAACCAAATGAGTGAAATCCCAGCAAAGATTCTTCGCTACAATCGGCCGTGAGAGAGTGCGAGTACTTTGAAAGCGATATTTAAAAGCATAAAATAATTTCACTCACATGCTTTTGCTTCTCGCCCAAACAAACCAAAATGTTCAAAAGTTAGCGAAATCGGCGAGATCAACTGCATATGCACGCATTAGTTAGTGGGCAGCGGGCGAACGACTGCCTGACTCAAACGAACAACGATCGAGCCGATAGACGTGCCATTTAGTGGCGCAGAGTTGCAGGCTTGTATTCGTATTTTAGGTAATAAAATTTATTACCTAATATTTTCTAATTCACTAACTAATCACTAATGATTAGTGATTAGGTGGTTGGTTAGATTTGATCCAGATGATTTTGTTAATAATTCTGTTTTGTGACTGCGATGATCCAATCCTTGTACTTTTCTTTACCCCTCGGAAAATGCCATTTTACCCCATTGGGGGTAATTACCCCCAGGTTGGGAACCGCTGCTATAAACATTCATAAAATAGGGCTTAGGCGCTGCAGCTGGCAGATGGGCCTATCGAGACACCCATTCAAATAAAATAAAATATATTAAAAACTTCATAATATATATAGGTTTATTTTAATTTTTTTATTTCTATTGAAGTTAAATCACTTAAATATACCAAAAAAGTAAAAAAAAGTATATATATATAAAAAATAAAAAAATAAAAAAAATAATTTTTTTTATAAAAAAATCAAGTAAAAAAATCAGTTGATTTTTTCATTTGATTTTTATTCACTTATTCTAACTATGAATATAAATCTGGACATCATACTGTGAAATGACCCTTCATTTTTCCATGGTTGATATCTGGTAACCTTAAGTTACTTTTACTACTTCTGACCATCCTTTGGTTTCCTTTTGTTACAGGACTCTATTTTGGATGAATTGATGACTCGATTCGTCGAGTCGTTGTATGGTGACTCGAGCGTCGAGTATATATAAATGGTGAGTACGCATATAATTAAATTTAACAGAATTAACAAAACTTATAACCTGGACTTAGAGGCCGTGTAAGTTATCTTAAGTTTACTTACACGGCCTCTAAGTCCAGGTTAGGATAAGTTTTGTTAATTCTGTTATATTAATTTACACGGCTTTTGTATTATTTTAATTTTGTAATTTTCAGAGATATTTAATATATTAAATACACAAATTAATTAAAAAAATAAAATTATTAGCGAAAAAATAACTAATAACCAAACACAGTTTGTGATAAATCCATACAATTTTTAATAAAAAAAAAAGTACAGAATCGAGCATTTAATGAGCTTCACACCATAAGTAATTTTTGTCATGATCTCATTTTTCATATAAATAGTGCCGTGACTGAGTCAATCTTCTCACGTTCTCAGCATATAATGACTCCACGACTCGAATCTTCAATTCCTCCAAAATTGAGTCCTGAACAGAAACTGGACTTTTGCCATATATATATATATATATATATATATATATATATATATATATATATTATATATATATATATATATATATATATATATATATATATATGGCCAAACTTACCAAAGCACCCGCATGATATCTCGAAAACTACGATAGGTACAAGAAGACTAAGGTCCTTAAGGAATATACCGGAACGAAAAAAAATAGCATATGAAATGTTGGTATTCCTCATATATGTTTTTTACATTATTTTAAATATTGAAAAAAAAATAGATGTTTTTTTAGCATTTTGGGCTTAATATGATTTCGATTTGGAAACATTTTTTATTTATTTTATTCTTTTTGTATTAGCTCATTGACTTGAAAAAGAAAATTAGATAAATAAAAATGAGTATTGAGTATAATTTGAGTTGGTTTTGATAAACATATAGTAAAGGAAATTGATGCAGTGAAATTTTTCCAAAAATTTGAAATAATTCCTAAATTTAAGATATGTATTAATAAACATTCTATGCTTCTTAAGACAACAAAAGAAGATAATTATTGTTATTGGCTGTGTAAAAAGGATAAGTGTAACGTTAAATTATCTGTTAGGAAGGATACCTGGTTACAAGGCAGTAGACTTACCTTTAAAACAATTATTAAGTTCATTTACTCATGGACACTGGAACTAACGTCCATTAGATGTCGTCTCAAGAATATATATTCCCAAAAAAACTACAATTTGATTTGTATCAAACTTATTTGCGAGAGGTTATACCTATAAAAAATATTTTTATAATATTTTGTCATTAATTCTTTATGTTTAGATATATATATATATATATATAATATAGTATAATATAATATATTATATATATATATATATATATACTATATAATACCTATATATATTATATATATATATTATATGATATATAATATATATATATATATATATATATATATATATATATAGGTGGGCATCATTACTCAAAAAAGTAGTTTATCGTTACTCCGTTACTCGTAAAAAGTAATTCCGTTATCGTTATTCCGTTTCTTTGAAAGGAAAAGTAACGAAGTTCCGTTATTCCGTTACTTTTAGCTTTTGACTATGACATTAATTACGGAATCTTAGGTAATTTATTGGTTTGAGTATATTAAATTTTCAACATTATCATTATTGTTAAAAAACACCCTCATGTAAGACCCTAGCGCACTCAAGACTTAATCCCTTTACATCTACCAACGATTTAATTGCTCCAGTCACCTTCCTACCATTCGCAACTTTCTTACATCACTCTGCATCATCCATTCCTCCTTTTTCATCCAACATATATGCTAAATATTGAAACTCTGACATTTGTTCTAGCTGCTCACCATCTAACAACTTCACACCGAATGTCCTCACTCACAACCATAATCTTATACTCTTATCTACGTTTACCTTCAAACATCTCCTTTACACACCCTGCCAAATCTCTCTACCAATCATCTCAAACTCTCTCAGATTCACCACACAAAACCAAATCATCCGCACATAAAAGGTAGGGCACCCTCTACTCTCTTCCATCTCCATCATTCTAACACAATCCCCTGCCACCCCAACCTCTAATTCTTTCATAACCCCATCCATATACAAATTGAATAACCAAGAAGACATTGCACATCCCTGCCTCACTCCGCTATTAATATTAAAACAATCATTTTCAACTCCATTAATTCTTTCTTTCACACGCTTCACTATCGTCATACATACTTTTGATTCCACTCAGAAGCTTACCACCAATACCATATATCAATAACACCTGCCATAGAGCTTCATTATTAATCATATCATACGCCTGTTTGCAAATTCAAGAAACCTAAATACAATTTATTCTTCTTTCTCATTTTCTCAATCATTTATTTCAATGAAAAGATTTGATTCACACATCCTCTACCACTTCTAAACGGACCTTGGTCTTCACCAATCAGTCCTTCAGTCACTCGACGCACTCTTTCGACCCAAATACCAGCATATATCTTCTCTACAACACTCGATAAACTAATTCCGCTATAATACCCACAGTTACCCTTATCCCCCATACTCTTATATAAGGGTACTATTGCTGCTCTCCTCCAATCCCTCGGAACTATACCCTCCATAAACGCTTTGTTACACAACTTCCAAATTAAATCAATCACCATCTCGCCTCTGTTCTTGATCATTTCACTGGTAATTTCGTCTATACCTGCAGATTTACCATTTCTTCAACTCTCGCTCAAACCATTACTCTCCAATGACCTCATCCCCAAAATACCTATTCCTTCAATTGGCTATCAACATTCAAAGTCGAACAAAATGTAACTGACTTAAAAGTAACGGAGGGAAAATTAACGGAAGTTATTCAGTGCGTTACATGAAAGAAAAAGTAACGAGTCTGTTACTCCGTTGCTCAAAAAAGCTAGTTATCTTTATTTTAAGCGCCTAGAACGTCTATTTACCTATCTTAGAAGGTACCTGTCGAAATTTTTTTAAAATCCGACCTCCCCTTCCGAGGGCACCAAACTAAACTTTTACCACTATATATAATATATATAAATATATATACTATAGTTATTATATATATATATAATATATATATATAGTAATATATATATAAATATATATATATGAAATCTGTGTGTACCTAACCAAAACTTTATCATAACCCTAGACTAAAAAAGCCGTACAGTACGACCTATCTACATAGACGGATCATCGTTGCCGTAGACACTAGACATAAACCTAGATGGATTGTCGTTGCCGAAAAACCTAACCTAACCTAAGATGGATTGTCGTTGCCGTATACCTAGACCTAACCTAGATAGTTTGCCTTTAAGTAAAAAATTAATAATATTTTAAGTTTAATAAATAACTCAACTCACGACACGATCTGTGGTACCTAACCAAGCTTTATCATAACCTAGACCTAAAAGCCGTGCAGTACGAGCCTAACTTAGACGGATCGTCGTTGCTATAAACGTAGACCTAACCTAGATTAGTTTGTCTTAAGTAAAATAATTATAATTATTTAAGTTTAAGATAAATAATCGACTCACAGGAATGTCAAATCTTCTCATTTTATTAGGATGTTCCACATAAATAGGCCAAATAGCCGAGGTAGATGTTGTTTCCTTCTGCTTGTGTTGGAATTTAATTTGGCCGGTTTCGCAATTTTACTTCTTCTCTTTTCACAACCTTTTTCATCTACTAATCAACACAAGATGTTGCAAGAATCCGTAAAATCATCACAAAGTTCCGAATTAAATCTGTGTGTAAATTCATAGTTACAAAAATAGAACAGCAGAGAGATGTCACCTCACACTTCAGAGTTTTAAAATTAATGGCGTTTCCTATTTCTATATAGAACTTTTTCTTTGAAACGTTCCAATAATGTTAATAAATCTCGTTTATTCCCAAATGGGTTTCCTCGATATTTGTAAGTTAAATATCGATAAATATCGATTTGAGGTCAGAAAGAATCTTAAGTTTATCCGAAATTTGTATGCAAAATGGATTTTATTTATTTATTTATTTATTTTATTAGGGGGCCACGAGGGGACTTCCCGTCGTCCGCCGATTCGGCGGAGAGCACCCCGCATCTTCTGCATATCTGTTTCCGGAATTCTTTTAGTTAAAAATAAAAAAAAACCATTTACATCAAAATTTCATACGCTGATTCCAAATATGTTATTAGTTTTCTTGTACCTATCGTAGTTTTCGAGATATCAAAAAAATCCATTTGCCATACAAATTTCATACGCTGATTTAAAATGTTATTAGTTTTCTTGTACCTATCATAGTTTTCGAGATATCATGCGGGTGCTTTGGTAAGTTTTGCATATATATATATATATATATATATATATATATATATATATATATATATATATATATATATATTATATATATATATATATATATATATATATATATATGGGTGTATTTATATATATATATATATATATTATATATATATATATATATTAAAAGTCCAGAGAGCCTGACACCTTTGGGAAAAATTGGATATTGCCAGATTGGGTATTTATTTGTTTTGTGTGCTAGAAATCATAGACGTAGGCACTTTTTTCCTATAATTTCAAAAAATTTTAATCTTCAATTAGTATATATTTAAGTTATTTTAGGTTAAGTAAGTTTAATTAACCTATATAAGGGTAAATAGATTTAAATAAATAATTAGGACTTGTTTTTAATAGTTTTTAGGTTCGAAGTTATCGTTACTCCGTTACTTCGTTAAAAGTAGTTCCGTTATCTATTCCGTTTCTTTGAAAGTAAAGAAGTGCCGTTACTCCGTTACTTCTAGCTTTTGACTATGACATTAATTACGGTTCTTAGGTAATTTATTGGTTTGTGTATATTAAATTTTCATCATTATATTAGTTTTAACTTGTTATTTTTATTTTAGTTTTAATATTTGTTTTTTCGTTGAAATTTTTGTAAGCTTTTATTTATTATTATATATTATTAATATTTAAGGTAGATATGTGATTTATTATTTAATTATTTGATGTATTTAGTAAAATGATAATCCCAAAATGATACACAAGGTACCCAAAATAGTATATTATTATTATATTAATTATTATATTATTATTTAATATGAATTGGATTTTTTTTTCTGTTCAAATAAATTTCTTTTATTTCCATTCTTCGTTTATTTAATTTATATTTATGTTTTGAGTATTTTTATTTTTAATATAATTACTCATCAATATCTCCTATATTACTCTCTCTTATTATTTAGATGCGAAGAGAGAGGGCATCCTTGTTACAGAAGACGCGCATGATACACGAGAGCGCAGACCGTGATCACACACAACAACTAAAAATATAAAGGAGAGTATTAAGAATATCAGAAATAATGAATTACTATGATATACAGTAGTTGAATATAAATTTTAGTATATAGAATATATTTATTATATATACTATAGCTAATACTCCTATACAATATATATATATAATATATACTATATATATATTCAGCTACATGTGTTGAATCCTCATAGCAGGCATGTTATAACACTCAGCCATACATACACAATTTTTACATTTATTTCTTTAAAAAAAATTCCTCGAATACCGTGAGCTCTTAGCGAGCTGCGAAATGTACGCGCAAAAATATCTAAGCAAAATATATATATATATATATATATATATATATATATATATATATATATATAAATATATTATATAAATAATATATAATATATATACAGATATATAATTAATATACGTATATAGATATATATATAATATATATATATATATATATATTCATATATATATTATATATATATATATATATATATTCAGTGGCGTAGCTAGATGTTTTCACATGGGTTAGGCAAGTATATATATATATATATATATATATATTATATATATATATATATATAATATATATAATATATATATAATATAATATATATATATATATATATAC
>JABUQX010083923.1:30000-35136 GCA_015478945.1 Trachelipus rathkii | reverse complement strand
ATATATATATATATATATATATATATATATATATATATATATATATATATATATATATATATATATATCCCACATATACTGTAATATACGCAGTGTGACGTCAGAGCATACGTCAATTATGCAAAGTCCCAGGTCAGAGTATGACGTCACGCATTTCAGCTATACGTACATACGAACGAAGCTCCGTTTAAAACTACATAAAGGTCTATATGGATATATATATATATATATATATATATATATATATATATATATATATATATATATATATATAACTTTCTTTTAATTTAGTAAAAGTCTCTAATGTAGGGGGGTGGAATTAAGATAATTTACACCTATCACAAAGCTTTTTGGTTTACAGTAATGATATATCTACAATAACTCTATCCCTCTTGAAATAGCCAATCACTTTATTATTGAATTTATATAATACTACGTACTATATTCCAAGTTAAATAAAATATATTTGTAATATTTTCAAGCTCTTTTTAATAATATAAATTTAGATTAAAAACCTTCACACAAAACCCAACCTCCTTTATCAAGAAGCCCCGCCCCCTTCTTCGAATTTCTATGAAAAGGGAACGTCTTATTCAAAAAGAAGAAAAACGCATTGTATTTATGGTTTATCTTCACGGGCTTGAAGTTTATGGTTTTCTTTACAACTTTTTCTCATTATTGTTTATTTTAGCATTTTACGAGGCTCTACATTTTTTGCTTTTTATTTATATTTATTTCGTCTAATTTTATTATTATTTTTTTTTATTTTAATTAAAAATAAAAGAGAAATTTGAATTAGAGTAAAGGATAATCTTTTATTAAACATTATTGCTAAAAAATTAAAACTTTTATTGTAATTGATGGCTGTAAATCGGACGAACTTCAATTCTGGTCTAATTTATCTAAATTTTGGAATTTAAAGAATACGTATAGGTCGAATAAGATTGTGATTTGAGCATACACACACACACCTACATACACTTACATAAATACACATACACACACACACACATATATATATATATATATATATATATATATATATATATATATATATATATATGATATATAGTATATATATATATATATACACATACACACACACACATATATATATATATATATATATATACTACTCGTCAAAATTAACGCAACACTGGCTAACAGGTTACAGAAAGGACCAGAACGCTGCTTAACTTTATTACGCAAATAACATAGCATCAGGGACACAGTATATAGTACTGTAATAGTGTTAGGGGCGTATAGGCTCCGCCATTGCTATAATTAAGGTAAATGACAAACCACGTAACTCCAGCTTTAGCGATTTTGGGAAGGTTATGGCTGGGACATGTTGAGTACGTGGGCCTTTCAGGTGTAAATTAAGCCACTAGAACCATGGAAAGGATTGCGCGTCGAATAACACGTGATGAGTGCGAACAGATTACCACCCCCCGTGCCGAGGGGTACGGGTACCGTGAACTCGGCGGACGATTTGGTGTTTGGTGTAGCGCACACAACAATTACACGGATTGTGTAGCGGTACCACGACACCCAGGAGCACGCAAGGCGGTCGGGCCAAACCAAGCTACGGGCCACGACTAGCGTTGAAGACCGTTTTAGCCGTATGCCTGCCGTAAGAGACGACCATACAGCAGCAAGGCACCGTCAAATATGGCTGCAAGATGTACATGGGACCCGTGTGAGTGATAATACAATACGTCGACGCCTTGCAGAACAGAACTTACGGCCACGGAGGCCGGCCATAGGACCACGACACACAAGGGAGCATCGACGGGCACGACTAGTATTTGACCAGGAACACCTACATTGGACCGTCGGCGATTAGGCGAATGTGTTGTTTACGGATGAGTCCAGAGTCGGTCTCTTCACCTCCTCTCGGCGATCCAGAGTATACCTACGACTTAATATGAGGTACTCTCAATGAAATATGCTGAAGGTATTGCGTTTGGTTGTGAATCGCTCATGGTCTAGGAAGGCATATCTTTAGCGGATCATACAGAGTTTCACGTCCTAGATGGCGGCTCTTATCGCAGACATCCTTGACCAGTACGCCATGTCATATGCCCCCCTACATCGGTGACGGATTCGTCCTAATGCATGACAACGCAAGACCACACAATGCCAGATGTGTCACCGAATACCTATCGGCGGTTCAAATCAGGACACTCGATTAGTAACCACTCAATAACGTGTATGTCCACCTCTGGCAGGAATGATGGCTTGGCACCATCGTGTCATGCTCTCAATGAGGTGCCAAAAGTCCTCCATGGAAATCTGATCCAATACCCAACGCACTGTCTACCGCAGCGCCAGGAGGGTTCCTGGTGGCAGTTGCAGCTGTCGCAACCACCGATTCAACATTTCCCACACATGTTCAATTGGGTTTAGGTCGGGACTATATATATATATATATATATATATATATATATATATATATATATATATATATATATATATATATATATATATATATATATATATATGTATATATAAAGGGGGAGAGAGATAAGGCACTGTACCAATATGAAAATTAATTTATAATCATTTAATATTTTGATTATAAATTGCACTTTAAAATTAAAATTAATCTTAAAAATCTTGGAAACAAATTAGATTTGAATTTATTAATATTATCCACTTTTTATACCTCGTATATATTATTATTATATATTATTATATATATATATATTATATTATTATATATATATTATATATATTATTATTATATATTATTATTATATATATATTATTATATATTATATTATATATATATATATATATTATTATATTATATATATATATATATATACATATATATATATATATATATATATATATATATATATATATATATATATATATATTATTATATTATATATATATATATATATATATATATATATATATATATATATTTATATATATATATTTATTATTTTTTTTATTATATATTTATATATATATATTATAAATATATATATATATATATATATATATATATATATATATATATATATATTTAGACGGTCATCGAGTAAAGACGCGATAAAAACAGAAAGGAAGGAAACATCGAGGGAAGACTGTAGTAATGAGAAAGATCTTGAGTGTTATTGAAAGTATAAAGAGTAAATTTTTATAAGGCAGCAACATTTGCTTGAGAATCATGTTTCGTGAAGAGAGCGTATTTAAGTTTTCAAGTTTTAGTTTGAATAACTAGTAAAGAATATGTTTTATTGATTCGAAATTTCGTAAATTTTAAAAATTTCTAATTAATTTTTAAGTACATATTTTTCTGCATATGGAGGAGCAACAATATTTTCGGCAACATTTCTTTTAATAATTTTTTGAAATGAGATTTTAAAACAAACAAAATTTTTTTGGGGGAAACTTTATATTCTACGAATTGTGGACAGAGCCTTTTGGTGTGAAGCTGCAAATCTCAGTCATCGTTCGAGTCATATGAAGATTTCGTCTGGTAGCAAGGGGCTGAAAACCCCCTTCTATCATAATTTCATTTTCATGAATGGTGTTGATAAGATTAAACCCTTATCAATCACCAACGCCACCCTGCACCTGTGCGGGATATGGTGATATGTTTAAAATAAATAAAAATAAAATATATATATATATATATATAGAATATATAAAAAGATATATATATATATATATATATATATATATATATATATATATATATATATATATATATATATATATATATATATATATTGAACTGATAAAGCTTCAGTCCAAATTAAGATTAATTTAATAATGGGGTAATTAGGTGGAAGTTGTGATACGGCAATAGTTTATTAAAACACGTGTATTATGGGCACGTCAAATAATAATTATATGCAATGATGGTAATAAATGTACTTAAATTGAATAGAAAAAGTTAATACTTGATATAATATAATGGAAAATTAGCTAGTTTAATAGACCTGAGCCGGACGATAGGGCAACTTGCTTCCACGAGCTTTATTACAAGAATCTCGCTCCTCGGTCGATGCCACAAGGTTGGCCCCAGCAGGCTCTCATCAACCGTCACAATTCAAATTGACCTTATCTCTCATTGACTGGTTTAGAATCTTTAACAGTTTTTAAGTTTAATAAGGTGGCTTTACGTGGCATTAGATACCATGGTTTTTTCCATGTATATATTTCAGAGATATGTAAGCTCGCTCCCGTACAGGTTTTCCCGGAAACTATCTGGACACGCCTGCCCCGCTTACTCTCTCTCTTAATATTCATAAAACAATTGATCCTTACTGGTTCAAAGTGGTCACTCTGGGGTCACCAAAGGTTTGAGCTGATAAAGCTTCAGTCCAAATTAAGATTAATTAATAATGGGGTAATTAGTGAAAGTTGTGATACGGCAATAGTTTATTAAAAACACAAGTGAAATATTATGGGCACGTCAAATGATAATTATATGCAATGATGGTAATAAATGTACTTAAATTGAATAGAAAATGTTAATACTTGATATTATATGATGGAAAAATAGCCGGTTTAATAGACCTGAGCCCGACGATAGGGCAACTTGCTTCCACGAGCTTTATTACAAGAATCCCGCTTCTCGGTTGATGCCTCAAGGGCGGCCCCAGCAGGCTCTCATCAACCGTCACAATTCAAATTGACCTCAGCTCTCATTGGCTGGTTTAGAATCTTTAACAGTTTTTAAGTTTAATAAGGTGGCTTTACGTGGCATTAGATGCCATGATTTTTTCCATGTATAATTCAGAGATATGTAAGCTCGCTCCCGTACAGGTTTGTCCGAGAACTATCTGGACACACATGCCCGACTTACTCTCTCTCTCTTAATAAAATACTTAAAATAAATGATCCTTACTGGATCATATATATATATATATATATATATATATATATATATATATATATATATATATATATATATATATATATATTTATATGTAATTCATACGAAAGTGTCGCTATTGTACGGCCAGTCTAATAATAATATAATTAATGTTTTCAAATTATGAATAAACTTTAATAATATTGATTTTCTCTGTTATATTCGAACCAGTGACCTACGCTACACAAGTTTGATTCATTAACAAATACGGAACGTTAAAAATTAATAATAATAAT
>JABUQX010083923.1:7500-10000 GCA_015478945.1 Trachelipus rathkii | reverse complement strand
TAAACTTTCCGTTGTCACACAAAATTGGTACGTGTTACGAAGTTTTTAACATCATTTTCGTAATCAGCATGATCGATTTAATAAGAAAATCACTTAAAATGTTCATGTGGCAGAGAAAAAATTAAATTTTGTTGAGTAGTGTTATTATTTAATGGAGCAGAAATAGTGGTAACAAGAGGAGGAAATATTTTGTAGCCATTATTATCATTATCATTATGATTATCATTATCATTATTATTATTATTATTATTATTATTATTATTATTATTATTATTATTATTATTATTATTATTATTATTATTATTATTATTATTATTATTATTATTATTATTATTATTATTATTATTATTATTATTATTATTATTAGTAGTAGTAGTAGTAGTAGTAGTAGTAGTAGTAGTAGTAGTAGTAGTAGTGTAGCAGTGGTAGTAGTAGTAGTAGTAGTAATAGTAGTAGTAGTAGTAGTAGTAGTAGGTTATTATCTGAGAAGGTTGCTTTATTGTCAATAAAGACACTATGTATTTATTGAAGAAATCGATAAATTAGGATAAAAATAGATTTAAAAAAACCCTCGTGGCATTTATTCCAAGAATTTCTGGTCTTGAGGGGAAAATCTCGGAAAATAATGGCTTTCTAAACACATCCTTCAATATACATAAAACAGTAAATATCTCAAAAATATGAACAAATCTGATAAGAATAATGTTAAAAATATGATGTTTGTTTTCAGAATGTTTTGTTTTCTTTAGATGAAGATTACCTTTAACATTTTAACTGTGATGTTGAAAAGGTGTTTAACCACTGGCACTTGAAACTTGCTGACAAGCAAATAGGATTCTATTTAATTTTAATAATAATAATGAAGGAAATAATTTTCAAGTTCTAGGTTAAAAAGCTACTCGCACGGAAGTATAGTTTATGCCGACGTTACAGAGAGAGACACGAATGATTGATAAAGAATTTTTTCTATAGTTAATAAAGTTTGCGTAAGATGTTAACTATTTATAATATTTCTATAGTTAATAAGGTATGCGTAAGATGTTAACTATTTATAATATTTTTTAACTCTATTCGGTTCGAAATAAATCTGGGATGAGACGAAAGGTAATTGCCTGCAAACTAGGGAAATATATAAAAAAAAAAACATACACTTGAACATACATTTTAACTTTCACATGGTCAAAATATATTAGACTACCTTTCACAATAATGTAGAGAGAAATGGGAAAAATAGGGAAAAGGGAATAAGGAAAGTTTAAACAACCTAAATTATTTATGGGCTCTCCTTGATTTTTTTTTTTCCTTTTTTCATTAACCATCATTTCCATAAGGATAATTTGGATTATTATTTGAACATAGAATAAACTTATTTTAACCAAAGAAAGCTGTCACATAAAATAACTATTATTATTATTATTATTAATATTATTATTATTATTATTATTATTATTATTATTATTATTATTATTATTATTATTATTATTATTATTATTATTATTATTATTATTATTATTATTATTATTATTATTATTATTATTATTAGTAGTAGTAGTAGTAGTAGTAGTAGTAGTAGTAGTAGTAGTAGTAGTAGTAGTAGTAGTAGTAGTAGTAGTATATTTTTATTATTATTATAGTTTACCCTGAATTTTAATTTTGTTTGTTTCATGAGTTGTGATAAAAGCATATGTTAAGATGTGTTAAATATATAATATTATAGTGGATGAGATAAAGAATGCAAATACGCAATTCACTCATGCACAGACACATGCATACAAACACACACACACACACACCTACACATATACACACACACACACAACACACACACACACACACACACCACACACACACACACACACACACACACACACACACACAAGCATTCGCACACATCTATGTAGTACATATAATAACAATCACCTGCATACACAAACACACACACAAGCAACCACTGACACACTTTTCTATGTTCACATATGCACAAACACCTACAAGAGATCACTCACAAACCAACAACATCCTCGAAATAATTTTAGCACTTAATTTTCCTTCTTTTTAAGATGCCAAATATTTCGTTAGATGAAGACCCGCGTATAAATTTAATGGTGAAATAAATGTCTATAAAAGATTTCATTTACCGTCTTAAAGTTCATAAATTTTTTTTTTATGTCTTTAAGAGAATGTGCTAAAATATTTGATGAAGCTGTATCTTCAAAATGATGATGTGAGAATGGTTAATTTTTAATGAGTGGCACTTCTATATTGACTCTCCTTTTATATGATAACGTTAATTTTTTTTGTCATTATTAATTTGATTTATTGTGCTTTGTCATAATAAAGGTTATTTATTACTTGAAGACATATTAACTTTGATTTGGTGCGTTGTGACGATTATTTTTTTGTAATGACATAACATTGCTTTTTTACTTAGACAATTTATTAGGTAAATACATAACTTTTATTTAATAATGTATTATGTCATAATAACGTTGGATTATTG
>JABUQX010083923.1:0-2500 GCA_015478945.1 Trachelipus rathkii | reverse complement strand
GTCCTTCGGCTGGGAGTGTTGTTTTTATCTTGACGTTCACTGATCTTCTTGGAGAGTTGATCACACTTATCCTCTCCATGTTTACCGGAGTCGCTTCTTGTTACTATATGATTCCTCGCGTCGACTACACCCCGACATAAGCATAGCCCATACCTCTCCCAGGTCTTAGTTACGTTGGGTTTATGTTTCCTTAAATTTGATCGCGGTGGACGGCCCCAATACTGCAGGAACTCTCCTGCGGGGTGGTTGCATAGTTACACTGATTCTGTCGTCTGTGTTGGTGTGGAGTTTCATGGGGTTAGGGGCCTTCCCTGTTCCTGCGAGTGACATTTACCCAAGTGGTGCGTTATTTTTTGACGAGTTAGTATATTATATATATATATATTATAGTATAATGATTATATATATATATATCTATATATTATATATATATTATATATTATTATATATATATATAATAACTATATTACAATGTTATTGAGTGCAGCCATACCTCTCCGTTTATATATTTTCCAATTTAATTAATTATTTAATTTTTCTGCATTAATAACTTTATCTTCCTACCTTTCCCAGTTTGTGTATCTACAGATTTATGCGCCGCCTTTTAAACGCATTTTAATCTGTGGTATTTAATTGGCCTGAAAATGTATTAAAGGAGATTGAAAATATAAAGGGGAGATTAAAATAGGGAGAAGAATATTCTTATTGCAGGTATCTATATATATCATATATATTATATATATATATATATATATATATATATATATATATATATATATATATATATATATATATATATATATATATATATATATATATATTATATATATATATATATATATATATATAATATATATATATATATATAGTAATTTCTACTTTTTCGTAGTATCTTATTTGTATCAAACCACCCTACACACACAAAATTAGCTGTATTATCATCATTATATCTCCGTGCTTTCCGAATATGTTCACCACCATTATTGCAAAACGAAACACAATACATACACAGAACTTTCACATCATTGTTATATCCTGAATATTTCATAACAAAAGAATACAGAAAAGCCAAAAAAAGATACTACAACATGGACCCCACTATAAAACAACCTAGTACATACTTACCCATACCAAACATGCCGCTACAAAAATATAAAGCAATTCATACCAAAAAACATTACCCTAATACCCTCCAACAACATCAGCCTAAAAAACACATTTCGACCCCCTAAATTTAATTCAAATACCTCACAGAGTTGTGTATATCAGATTCCGTGCACAAATTGCAAAAAAATATATGTAGGAGAAACCTCAAACTTTGTACGACGCAAGTATCAACATACAATAGATCTACGTAACGACAGCATTAATTCAGCGCTAATGCATTCTATCCAATACATCAATCACACCAATCACAGAAAAGTTCTCGAATCATTTTGTATATATAACGTAGAAATTTACAACAAACAACCAGGAGAAATACGGTCGACCAAATACAAAACGAATACTTAAAAACATCCAAATATTTTAATAGATCGATTACAAAAATTAACAACCAACCAGAACAACAATGAAGAGCATTTCAAAAAGGAAAAACTAATTCTTATTTGGCCCGACGAGGTATCGACAATGTTCTAGATGAAAGCTTGCCTTTTTTAACATATAGTTTAATTATTTGCTATGTGTAACTGTTTTTATTAATTAAAAGAATTTCTTAAAAACTGCTATTTCACTCCAATGGCAATATATATATATATATATATATATATATATATATATATATATATTATATATATATATATATATATATATATAATATATATATATATATAATATAATATATATATAATAGAATATATATATATATATATATATATATATATATATATATATATAATATATATATATATATATATACTATATATATATATATATATATATATATATATATATATATTATATATATATTATATTATATATATATATTATAAATATTATTATATTATAATAGTATATATATATATATATATATTATATATATATTATATATATATTTTATTATTAGTATTTTATATTTATTAATATATTATATATATATATATATATTATTATATTCTATATATATAGAGAGAGAGAGAGAGAGAGATGAGAGAGAGAGAGAGAGAGAGAGAGAGAGAGAGAGAGAGAGAGAGAGAGAGAGAGAGAGAGAGAATAAAGTTCTTAAAAGAATTATTTGAAAATAAAAAGCTTACAAGATTAAAAATCATAAAAATAAAAAAAATTCTTTAAATAAAATTTTTTCGTAATGAAATGATTTTCAATTAATTTATATAAGAACAGTGTCTCTTGCAAAGTTCTTTCGAACCTTATAAATCAATAGTCATTTTTTTTTTTTTTAATTTCAAACAATTATTTTTCCAATTCTTGAATTTTGTCTTTAGAAAAATGTGCACAGAGGCAAACCATCAATTATAAATTTTAACAAAAAAATTATGCCAAA
>JABUQX010083922.1:0-21013 GCA_015478945.1 Trachelipus rathkii | reverse complement strand
TCTGAGAAATCGCCCTTTCTACAGAAAACATCCTAACTCCTTCGACCTCTCCTCATAGCTCTTACCCTTCAAACCCAGAAATCATCCTTGTTGCTCTACGTTGCCTCTCTCTAGCATATCTAAAGTCTTTCTTTAAATAAGGGCCCAAACTTGTTCCCAATACTCTAATAAACTGGCCTAACATAAGCTATTATACAGTTTTACTTGCTCTTGTAGCTCTTGTAAACAACTTTGCGATTTATTATGCCAGCATCTTATTAGCTTTATTTTCTAGCTTCCAAAACATTGATTAGCTTACTTTCAAAATTACTCTTTATATCACACCTAAGATCTTTTTCTTGTCACAGACTCAGCCACCCCAGTTTCATATCGTAGTTAAAACTTTTATTTGAGTAACCTAGGTGGAAGAACCTTACACTTTTTAACTATTAAAATTCATTTGGCCACTTATCTGCCCACCAAGAAGTTTATCAAATATCATTTTGAATCTTTATGCAGCCTTCACTATTCTAACTGAGGTGGCCACTTTTAGTACATCTGCAAACTTGAAACTTGCCATTTAAAATCCTGGTTCTAAATCACTATATATATGAGGAACAATAGTGGCCCAGCATTGAACCCTTGGGGAACAACCACTCTTCACTATTTCCATTATCTATTGATTTGTACAATGTACACACTGTTTTCTATTTCGCACCACTCTTAATCCAACCATGTACCACTCCACCGATACCACATTGCAATAACTTTTTTCATCAGCCTTATTGTTGGGAACCTTATCAAAAGGCTTTACTAAAAGGTCTAAATATACAATTTCAACTGGATCTCCTCGGTCAATTGCAGTCAGTAATGTATTCCATAAATTCTAAGGTTTGTCTGACATGACCTACCCTTTATGAAACCATGCTGGGAGTCATAAAATCATACAATACCTGGTTATCTTCTAAATATTTCTCTATATGACCTTTCAGTAAACTTTTCCAGAACCTTTACAACCAGAGATGTTAAGCTAACTGGCCTATAATTTCCCAAATCTTTCCTTACTACCTTTCTTATAAATTAGCACAACATTATTGCTGTTTTCCAGTCATCTGGTAACCTCACCAAAGGTTATAGATCGCTTAAAATCAAATACCATTTGCCTTTGCAATGCTTAAAACCCTCTTTCAGATTCTACCATATATACCATCAGGGCTTTGCAGCTTTACTTGGATCAATATGATCTATAAAACGTTTAATAGTCTTTTACATTCAAATCCAAGTTCTGTAAGTCATTTGTTACGATGCATACAGAACTATTAGTCTCTGAACTATTATCTAATCTTCCTCTGTAAACACTGAAGCAAAATAAGCATGAAAATGTTGACCAACTCCTTATCTGAACTCACTAAATTTTCAATCGCTTATTTTGCTTCAGTGTTTTACAGAGGAAAGATTAGATATAGTTTGGAGACTCTAATAGTTTTTGTATGCATGTAACAAATAGACTTTAAGAATTTGAATTTTGATGTAAAAGAAATTAAACGTTTATTAGATCATATTGAATCAAGTAAAGCTGCAGGCAGGTCCTGATGGTATATAATGGTGGAATTCTTGAAAGGAGGGGTAGTGTAAAAGCATTGCAAAGGCACTGTATTGATTTTAAAGCGATCTATAACATTTGGTGAGTACCAGAATGACTGGAAAACGCATATGTTGTGGCCCTATTTATAAGAAAGGTAGTAAGGAAGATTGGGAAATTATAGGCCAATTAGCTTAACATCTCTGGTTTGTAAAGGTTCTGGAAAAGTTTACTTGAAAGGTCATTAGAGAAAAATTTTTAGTATTTAGAGCATTGAATCTTTTATCTGCTTATCTTTTTAGAAGATACAACAAGTTATTGTATGACTCCCAGCATGGTTTCAGAAAGGGGAGGTGTTTTGTCAGACAAACCTTTTAGAACTTTATGGAATACATTACTGACTGCATGACCGAGGAGATCCCAAGTTGATATTGTTATTATTTAACTTTAATATAGCTTTGGATAAGGTTCCCCACATAAGGCTGATGAAAAAGTTATTTGCAATGTGGTATAGGTGGAGTGGTACATGGTTGGAATAAAGTGGTTGTGGAATAGAAAACAGTGTTGTACAATTAAATGGGAATAAATCATCATGGGAAATAGATGAAGAGTGGTGTCCCACAGGGTTCCATGCTGCTGGGCCACATTGTTCCTCATATATATAAATGATTTAGACCAGGATTAAATGCAAGGTTTTCCAATTGCAGATTGATACTAAATAGCCAACCTCACGTAGGAATAGTGAAGATGCATAAAGATTTTCAAAATGATCTGATTAAACTTCTTGGGTGGGCAGATAAGTGGCAAATGAATTTTAATAGTAAAAAGTGTAAGGTTCTTCACTAGGTTACTCAAATAAAAGTTTTAACTACGATATGAATGGGGAGTGGCCTTGGTCTGTTGACCAAGAAAAAGATTTAGGTTGATTATAGCAGTAATTTGAAAGTAGCTATATCAATGTTTGGAAGCTAGAAATAAAGGTAATAAGATGCTGGCATAATAATCGCAATGTTGTTTACAAGAGCAGGAAGTAATTAGTAAACGTATAATAGCTATGTTAGGCCCAGTAATAGAGATTGCACAAATTTGGGCCCCCTTATTTAAAAGAAAAGACTTAGATATAGAAAGACTTAGATATGCAACGTAGAGCAACAAGGATGCATTTCTGGGTTTGAGGGTAAGAGCTATGAGAGAGGCTGAAGGAGTTAGGAATGTTTTCTGTAGAAAAGGCGATTTCTCAGAGGGACATGATACAAGTCTACAAAATATTTACAATCTATTGATAACATAAAGACCAATAAATTTTCATAGTAGAACAATGGACAGGTGACCAGGGGCATAATAAGAATTTTATGAGAAAGCATGCCATCTGGATATAAGAAAGCATGCATTTCAGTAATAGGGTTGTTAAATTTTGGAATAGTCTGCCAGAGGAGGTTGTTGAGTGTGACTCGATTGCAACATTAAGAAAACGGTTAGATTCGTTTATGGATGGGTTGGGTATATAATATATTGACGAAGCAAATTGGCGGGTTTTTAGTTATAACAGTTATTGTTAATGGCATGTGTGACCAAAACTTAGTTATTAATGCATGTGATTGGTTTGTGGGTAAAATATCTCTCTGGCATTGGTTTTTGATGTAGCCAAATTGGTGGATTTTGTAGTTACAACAACATTTGACAAGCGCCTAGGGTTGCTTTGTGGATTTGCCGAATGAGCATGTTGGGTAGTGGGTTTTGACTGGGGCAGTCTCGATAGGCCCATGTGGCTTTTTACTGTCTCTATATTCCTAATGTCCTAATAACATGCTGGCAAATATATAAATATTTGCGGGCATACCATTATACAGCGACATTGGATATTTCATTATTGGGTCACATTAGCTCATACTAACATGCTTGGCAAATATATAAAATATTTTCTGTGGCTTTTATATATCATATGCAGCGACAGTAAAATGTTTTCTGTTTTCCGTTATGTTAACTTCATAATAACATGCTGGCAAATATATAAATATTTGCTATATATATATATATAATATATTCATATATATATATAATTATTATATAATATATATATATATATATATATATAATATATAATATATAATAGTATATATTATATATTATATATTATATATATATATACAGGAGTGATTCAAAACCTCTGTGACAAACTCGGAGGGCTGATAGAGAAAACGATAAGGAACATTTATTATTAAATACATTTATTGTTAAATAACCTGTTGTATGACGCTTCGTTTCAAAGTTACGGAGGATTGAAGGTACACTAGTTTGTTGTGTGATGTGTTGCATGTAGGTTACTCAGTTTTAATGTGTTTGTGTGTGTGTATATGTGTGTATGCTTAACGTGTTTTGGAAATACATGGCAATACCTTTTCCTTGCCCAATTCATCGTTGATTCAGGTGTAGGCATCAATTATGAATGGATCACTACACTCCCGATGTTAACGACGATGATAATGTTGTTACAATGCTGCGAACAGAAATGAACGAAGAGCGTACCTCATGTACCGGGAATGGTTTCCACACAGAAATCACCTCCACTACACAATGTTTGCTCGCCTTCATCAGCGCCTTCGAGATAATGGGACCCTTCTTCCCTGGTGCATTGGTGGAAAACCACGTAATATGAGGACTCCTGCGTTTGAAGAAGAGGTGCTTGAGAGAGTCGCCAACGACACCTCGATTAGCACGCACGCCATTGCCCATGCCATGGGTTCAAATCAGTCATCTGTGGTTCGGGTCTTGCAAGAGCAAAGCCTCCATGCATACCACCTACAGAAAGTACGAGGACTTGGGCCAAATGACTTTGCACCCTGTGTGCGATTTGGCCTTGGTGGTTTCTTGCAACTGAGCATCGAACCTGCCTTTCGTGCCACATGTCTGTTACTAATGAGACTTGCTTCACACATGATTGGCTACTTAACAGCCAGAAAACAGCCACTATGGGACAGGACAGTCCGCATGCAATGTTCATCAGAGTTCACCAAGGCAAAATTTACTGTAAACATCTGGGGTGGAATTCTTTGGGATTTCTGCTGGAACTTGTCATCATTCCACACCGTTTGGATGGACCTGCGTACCTGCAACTACTCCAGAACACGCTTCTGCAGCTCATTGACGATATACCCTTTGCAACCCGCAAAGACATGTGGTTCCAACATGATGGCTCTCCAGTCGCACTTCAGCCACCAAGTACGGGCTCATCTGAACAGAGTCTACACTGACAAATGGATAGGGAGATGTGGACCTGTTGCGTGGCCTGCAAGATCGCCCGACCTCACGCCCCTAGATTATTTTCTTTGGGGGCATGTGAAGAGTGTTGTGTACATTAACCCAGTCAACAAAAGAGAGAACTGCATTCAGCGAATATCACTCGTTTTGTCAAATCAGGAACACAAGTTGAGGCATGTTCGGTTAGAGTCTGACAGCAATGGCACGGCGATTGTAACCAAATGTATCAGGTACAGGGCAGACACTTTGAACACATGTAATTTTCCCCAATAAAATAATTTCATAACAAGCTACCATTGTTTACTTTACAACCTCGCTTCAAAACACATACAGTATGTTGTTTAACAATATCCTTATTGTTACCTCTATCAACCCTCAGAGTACACAGATGTACGCACGCACACATACATAACATTAGAATACCCAAAATCTCAGGTTACAAAAATATTTTAAAAAATTTTTTATTTTCACCATTTAGGGGGCTCGAGCCGATGGGGGACAGAGGGGGGGACGAAGTCCCCCCTGTCGTCCACCGGGAGGCCGAGAGACCCCGACTCCTGCCATCTTTGCAGTTTACCCTATGGTATTCCTTTAGTTAAAAAAAAAAAAAAAGAGTAATTTTACTTCCATTTACACTTTGGTATTACTTTAACTAATATACGGTATATATATTATTGGGGGAAAAGATACAAGTAGAAGCAAAAGAATGAAAATTTATAGAATTATAATGGCAGTGGAAACAAAAACCGTAGATCAGTAATTTAAATTAAATAAAGATGCCTACCTTGTTTGTAGGCCAAGGAATCATCCCCAAACTTTTTTAAGGTGAGGAATGGTAGCTTCTACCTGACCTGCGTTGCTGCTCGAAAGCCTAAAATGATTAGATGGGGTTAAGTTAAAGAAAGAGAAGCATATAAAAACAAGTAATGCTCACACAACTAAAGGAAATACGTACCTGGGTACAGACAAACTCATATGATTCAAGAACTTACACCAGAAGCACTAGTAACAACACCCACAAACTTAGAAAGATATAAATAACAAGTGAAATTGGATTTTTAAACAAATTTTAATGTAATTTTTCTTAAAAAGTGGTATTTACAATTGATACTTTACACATTAGAACGTACCACTCTCACATTCATTCCATCACACACGCCTTTTTCCCAGCTTTATTTTATTCAAACACACTATTAATTAATTTAACCTAAATCTAACTTAAGATTACAAAGATTATATTATATATTATTATATATTTCTCAATCTATAGAACAGATAAGTTCTTTAATTGTCACTTTTTGGTGATTGGGCCTTAGCCTTATCCAAGAAATTAAGTTTAAAATATTTAGTGGTGGTTTATGTCTTTTAATAATTTAAATAATCACCTTTTTATTATTATCGTTTTTTTTTTTTTATTAACTTTTATTGTTTGGTTGACTATTAAGCACTAAGGTAGAAGACTTCCCACCTTGGACTGGTAACACAACAAGAGTTGTCAGGCGATGAAGAATGATATTTAAATGGTTGTTTGATGGTATTCAATGTAGATGAAAGGGGCTCCTGCATCAGTTCATTTACCAGTTGAATGTAAGGGCTCCTACACTCGTTCCCTAAAAAATGATAAATTATCATTCTCTGACTGTGACCATCCACATGTGCATCTACATGTATATATATATTATATATATTATATATATATATATATATATATATATATTAATAATATATATTATATATATATATTATAATAATAATATATATTATATATATATATATATATATATATATAATTATCTATTAGAACCGACCGGCCGCCGGGCCAAACCCCGGCCCTTTTTTAGCGACCCCGGTCCCCCGCAAAAAAATCAGGAAAAACCGGGGTTTTCAACCGGGGTTAACTGTAAATTTACACTAAATAATAGAGGTTTAAATCAAACACAAATAAAAAAATATATTTTTAATTCCATTTGTATAGGTAAACTAAATTGATGCAACAGTATATAAACATACCTTAAATAATCAATTTTTTTTTATTGGGTTTTAAATTTTACTATTGATTTCAAATTAAAATTGAGGCCAATTATAATTTTTCCGAGTTCTTTAAACATAAAAATATTCGAAATTTGATATATCAAATTTGATATATTTGCCATTAAAATGAAAGAAGTTATGTTGTAATGAGAGATTAATGAGCTGTTTTAATATATGGAACGGGAAGGCCAATCTCTCATTACAACATAACTTCTTCATTTTAATGATCAATATTACAAACAAACTTTCAGCCTGAGTATGGGATCCCACTGCCTCTCCATACTCAGTAACATATATATGGAAATAACAAATTTTCTCATATTTTACCCCACCCTTTATTAAACAATAGTTTATGGATTAGATATGTAGATGACATTTTTGTCTCCCTCCCTCACAACACCAACCCTAATGATGTCCTAAACTATATTAACTCTATTCATCCTTCAGTTCAGTATACAATAGAAATGCCTTAACACTCTATCCCCTTCCTCGATACCTAATCACATGGAATAACAATTATTGCAATTTACTATATATAGAAAACCAACATCGCACCAAACTATATACATGGCTATCTAATCATTCCCCAAAACACAAAATTAGCTGTTCTGTCATCTCTATTTCTCCGTGCCTTTCGTATAATATGCTCTCCCCCTCTTCTAGCACAAGAAACTAAATACATCCACAATACTTTCAAATCACTTTACTTTCCTGAGTTTTTCATCACAAAAGCATTTAACAAAGCAAAAAAGAGGTACTATAGCACCTTTCCCCCGAAAAATAGCAACACCTCCTTTTTACCAATTCCTCAATTACCATTATATTCGGTTAAAACAAATATTACCAAAAAAAATATTACCCTCATTCCATCAAATCAACAATCACCTTAAAAAAACATTCTCAAACCAACAAAACGAAGAGAATCTCCCCCAAAGCTGTACCTCTCCTCAATCACATCCCCTGCCAATTACTTGCAATAAACATTTATATAGGTAAGACCAATATAGCTGTGCACAAGGAGAGAATTTGAATTACGATGACAGATGACCTAATCCTGTCTATACATGTCAATCGAGAAATGCACAGTTGACCCGCAAAAAAAGGACAAGCATAGAATTCAGCTTTAACAATCAGTAGGCGTAACACAGGTACCACTCGTATCAATATCAACAATATAAAGATGATGGAGATTAGAGGAATAATCAAGAAGTAACACAAAACGACCAGCCATCAGGCAAAATCGATGAATCCATATCTTGGATTCATGGTGAATATTACAATATAGATATACCCTGTTGCCTATGAGCAACGTTACTAATATTGGATGCGAGTGCAGCTCTGAATAAGAACGTATAAGCTAGATTTATATACAAAATGACCCATCACTCTGTGTAAATAGCATCAAATAATTAATCTTATCCCAGGTTTGGCCCAAAAAAACACCATGAAAGAAATATAGCGAGGAATCCTTTTAACAACTGAACATCTACATGCGCTTTTAATCTTGTTGATGCAAAGATCAAGAAAGAAATCCAGTCCCTTAGCCTGAATTTAGTCTCGCGTGTCGGGGCTTTATGGCGATTTTTGAGAATTCATGCTTTTCTCTTTTTAGCTAATATATAGTTTCTATAAAATAAAATATATATGGTAACTTTAACTAATGATCTCTCTATTTTGTGTAACAATTTAGTATATTCAAAATGATTCAAGTGACGTAAGAGTCATTTAATACAGTACCAAAAATTAAGACCCTCCACACGGGCTTCCTCTCTAAAGTAAATATATCACTACGATCTAATAGACTCAGAATTTATGTCACAAAGCCAATATTCACTATAGCTTTGTATATACCCTAGTATAGGTATATATTACATTAACAGGTGAGAGAACACCACTATTAATAAGTCTAAAACTCAATATACTTATGAGTTATGGCACTCAAATAAGAGAATAAATCAATACTCAAACTATATATTCATATAGAGCTTGTTAAAAATATATAATGATTTTAATAGTTCCAAATTAATATTAATATAATTCTACAGAGTAAAAGTATATATATATATATATATAAGCATCATAAGTATATATATATATAGGGTGATAAATAAGTTTTACGAAGATTTGGAAAATGTAACGTAAGTTTTTATTATATATATTATTAGTTTATGATTATAATATTTCGAAGAATATAGCTATATTATATATATATTTATATTATATATTACTATGTTTGGAAGTTTAATTGATATAGTATGGAAAGTTGAATGAGTATAACTGATTTTTAAGATATTATAAAAATAATATATTATATATACCCTATTGTATTTCTCCTCACTAATTACCCCGTTTAGAAATTTGAAAATATAAGTTAATAGAGTATTTAGCTATTACCAATACTGCTATAATTTGTTGCAGATAGTATTTTCATAAACTTTAAACCTTTATCCTAAATAGTCTTAGTCTTAGTATTTTTGAGCTACAGTAATAAATAGAAATAATAATAGAAAACGTAATCATATATATATATTATACTATATATATATAATATATTTTTAATATATATATATTGATTTATTATATTATATATTAATATATATACGGTATTATATAATATTATAATATATAATAAATATATATATATTTATATATTATACATATATATATATATATATATATATATATATTAATATAAATTAATATATATAATAATAATATTATATATATATAATAGTATTATAAATATATTTTAATTTAATTATATATATATATATATATTTAATTATTATAATTATAATATAATATATATAATATATATATATTATAGTTAATATTAATATATATAATAATATTAAATATATAATAATATAAATAATAAAATTTATAAAATATATATATAAATATATATATATATATAATATATATAATATATATATTATATATATAAATATTATATAGATATATATATATTATATATTATCCTATAATATTATATTATATATATTATAATATATATATATATATTTAATATTAATATATTTATATTAATATATATTTATATTTATATATATTATATAATATTAGTATATTATATATAATATATAATATATATATATTAATATATATAATAATATATATTATATATCAAATATAGAGAAGTAGAAAAAAAAAAAGTATCTCTGATTATTATAGGATGCTTTCTTGTACCGAAATACCCATTAGTATATATAACTGTAGGCCGATTATGAGACCAGAAAAAAGTAATGAAATAATGGATAGTATAATAGTTTATCAAATCTTCCCGTTTATAAATGAAATAGTAATGTAACCTCACAATACTGGTGCATTCTTCTTAGAAAAATAATTACATGAAAATTGAAAAGTTTCGTAGAGGGATGTGCTTTTGAAAATTATTCTTTATTTTAATTGATACTCAATTAAAAGAATGTTATAATTATCCTCTTCTACTTATAATTTAAAATTATTAATTAAGTGAAATTATATTTAATTTTCATTCCTAAGTTTTAAGGACTTTCAGTGTTTTTGACTAACATTTCTACCGGCCCCCGCCCCGGCTAAATTAGAGCAGCCCCGGCCCGGCAAAATTCCCGCCCCGGCGGTCCCTAATATATATATATATTATAAATATATATATATAAGTATATATTATATATATATTTATATATATATATATATATATAATTATATATATATATATATATATATATATATATATATATATATATACACACATATCCATGCTCATGCAGGCGGCTAAAAAAAGTAAAAAAAGAAGCATGGTTAGTGCACAAAAAATGCAAAAGCTGATATAATAAAAAATTATTAGAATGTAACTATTATATAACATATCTTATTATATGCATAAATACTGTATCTTGTCAGGAATCTTAAACTGATTTCATGTACATTTAAAGATTCCTGCAATGTCATAATCTGATAAGTATCTTAAAACATAATCAACTTAAACCTATTTTGAATAAAGCGAAAGTTGCAGGAGCACGAGTTGATAGACGTCACAAACCTCTTTCCTCAGAATTCAGATCACCGTACTTATAATTGAGAAATAGCATTCGTATTGTCTCACCTCCTTGCTTCCCGGCCCGCTCACTGTACTGAGAACATGATCTCTTTTTGCAATTTCAGAACTTGGCTGCCTTTTGTGGCACAGTTCACTGAAATATTCGTATTATTTATATAATTCGCGTAAATTATAACTTTTAATCTCGAACATATTCTTAGCAAACTGGAGACACTCTAGAAAACGTGTGTAAGAGACGAGTGATATACCTTTATCTCCCTATGAATCTTAACGTGATAGTCACCGTTATAGTTAATCCTTGACCTAGTTCTGAAGATAAACAATACATAACTATTACTGCTATAATAAATGGACCTTACCTTCTTAATTTCCAATCCTTTCTTATTCTGTTAAACTCTTCCCTACTGTGGCTTCCTTCGGTCAATCATTTCATTTCTTTAGGATTCTGTTTATGTTACTTCTTCAAGTTATATATCGTAGGAAAGACCTCCTCTACCCCGGTGAATGTAAGTTTTAGGGTACCTTCTAGGTGATTGAGGCCTCAAAACTGGTATATATTGGACAATGCGGTCGTAACCTTTTTTCCCTGAATAAATTACCTATATATATATTATATTATATATATAGATATATATATATTTTATATATATTAATATATATATATATATAATTATATTAAATATATATATATATATATATATATGCCGAGTAGATAAGTGCAACATATAGAGCAACAAATTAATAATGATTTCTGGTGTATTGTAAGTAAGATATCTATGAGGAGAGTGAGAAGGTCTGAAGTAGTTAGGTATGTATTTGTGTAGAAGGCGATTTCTCAGAGGAGGGGAAATGATACAAGTCAACAAAATATTACATCTATTGATAATCTGTAGCAACACAATATTTATAGATAGTTGATCCTTTTCCGTTACAGCTATAATACAATATATTATTATATAATATAAAGGAGCACAATAAGAAAATCAAAAATGTAGAGTATATAAAAAATAAGTCACATAATCTTAGTATAGAAAACATTCATTTCAGTAATAGGGTTTAGTTTATATTTTAGGTGGAAAAATGGTATGGGCTACGCATGAAGGTTTGTATGTATATACTAATAAGAGTGTTGACTCACTATTTCAACCTTTAAAGAAAGGATTAGATAGGTATATGGATGATATGGGTATGTCATCATTAATTATAAATTATATTATTAGATATATTTTAAATAACTATTTTGAAGCAGGTTTTTTAGTTTATACGGTATTATTATCATACTTATTACTTAAGTTAAACTTCATGTTATGACTGAAACTTATTAAAGCTTGTGGTTTTGTTAGCATTTATAAATTACCGTATATACTAGACAACTTTTTGAGCCAGGGAGTCCATGAGTAAGCAGAGTTGAAAGCTGAAAATATTTTATTAACCTCAATCACATTTCCTCTAGGAAATCTTTCCACAAAATAGGTAACTATAAAGGATGAAATATCAAAGAAAGATAAAATGGAAAAAGCTGCATGCAAGTTTTTCTTAAACTCTGAATACTCTTTGGAAATGCTGAAAACATCTCTGTTTATGTGCCTGTGTTTCTTAGAGGGAGTTTTAACAGGCTCATGTAGGTTTTAACTGTATATTTTTCTTCTAGTTATTCATACATCTGGGTGTAATTAACTTTTACCTTATTTGTATCATTTGTTTTACACTGGTTTTGAAAATTAAATGCAATTCTTTCCAGGTCACTGTTAATCATTTCATTAAAACTTATAAAAGATGCCAAGAAAAAGATCAACCTTATCTAAAAATGCAGATTTTGTACACCAAATCATAGATAGTGTAATCACAGCAATTTCCGAACACAAATGGAAGGATGCTTCGCTATTGCTCCCTTCAGTTACTGCCCTTTCAAGAAGAAAAATCTCTCCCTATTTTATTTGGAAGGTAGCTATGATAATCAAACACAAAACTATTTTATTATTTATATTTTTCTAAACTGTGCTGTTTTTTTTTTTTTTTTAATTTTTATGCATTTATAAAATTACAAAATTATTATATGCTGCAAAAATCTGTTTTTATTTCAGTTTAATTCATCCTACAATTAATTTGTTTACAGGTTTTACATGCTATAATGAGTTCCACCAACATTCCATTAGCCATGCAGATACAGATTTTACAAGTAACACTTAAGTCATCTGTGAAAAACTATGACCTGATTCTTGATATGTTAGCTTACAAATTTGAAGCAATAGAGGAACAAGATTTTGAAACATTTTATGAAGTAAGTGACTTTCATTTCAAAAAAAATATATATATATATATAGCACTACTTATTTTTCATAATCATATAGGCTACTGATATATATATATATATATATATATATATATATATATATATATATATATATATATATATATATATATATATATATATATATATATATATGTTATATAATATATATATAATATTACCCGTATATAATATAATATATAATTATATATATAATATATATTAAATATCTTATATATATATTTATATATATTATATATATATATATTATATATAATAGCTATATATATATATAATATATAATATATATAGATATAATATATATAATATATATATATATATATCATACCGTATATATATATATATACCGTAAAATGGGGGAAAACCAGTCAAAAATTGGCATTTTTTTTTTTTTTTTTTTAATTGAATCATGAAAAAATCGAAATTTTAAGTTACATCTATATTTAATAGTTTTTTCTCACATTTGTAGTTTCCTTAATGTTGTAGAATAATAAAAATAATAAAAATGTTGAAAAAAATATTTTAAATTTTTTTTTGAAAAATTACATTTTCAAAAAATTGAATTCTGGGAAAACTGGTCAGTGGCATAGGGGAGAAACGGTCATTATATATTATTAGGTCTTTAATTTTAATTATAATTTAAATGTTAAGTAGATTTTAATAATGTTATAGTATGAATTTGGATACAAAAACACTTTCCAAAAGTGAATTTTTTCCAAAATTATGAATTTTATTTTCATTGTTTTATGCTAAATAAACATTGAAAAAAAAAAAAAGAATTATGACAATAAATTTTAATAATTAATAATAAAATAATAATATTTACACTTTTTAACAAAATAGGCACTTTATATTACGAGCAGGCCTATGTATGCACATTTCACGTAAACTTGTTGACAAAAAAAATTTACATTATTATAATTTAAATTATGACAATCAATTTGGACAGCGTGAGTACAAAGGACATTTAGTAATTTACTTCGTTTACATATCATTAATAAATTCCTATCCATTTAAGCATAATAAGTGATTGATTTATTAAGTAATTTAATAAGCAAAATAGGTAAAAACTAACCTTAACAAATTATAATCCTTGAATGAATGGCTTCCAAGTGATAATATACGACCAATTATAATAGTTTCCCAAAATAAATACAAAAAGGGGAAACTAGGAAACTTTAATAAGTACAGTGTACAAAAAAAAACATATCATAAATAGAAAAATGTTTGTCTCTATAAAAAAGAAGATTGAAATATTAAATACTAACTGCCTATTAGCGTATTATTGGCACATATCACAACATAAAATAACAAATACATTGTGAGCCTTTGTTATTCCAGGAAGAAGCTGTTAGGTATCGCAAATGAAATTAAAAATTACCCTCCAGGAATAATGTTAGTTGGGACCACAAATTGTTTACCTGTCCACACAGTTAATTACGTTAAGATATTCACAATTTCATACCTTTGTGAATTTATTTGTGAATTACCACTTATTTACCGTTAATGATTTGCCAGGGGGTATGGGAATGAATGTAATCCCCATTATATATATATATATATATATTATATAATATATTATATATATAATATATATATATATATATATATATATATATATATATATATATATATATATATATATATATATATATATATATATATTATATATATTCCAGTCATATATTATATATAATATATATTAAATATATAATATATATATATATATGATATATATATATAATATAATATATTATATATATATATATATATAATATATATTAATATATATATATATATTATACGTGTGTGTGTGTGGCTCCATTATATAGTATATTATGTATATAATATATATAATTATATATAATATATATATAATAACATATATACCCATGGGCCTGCCAGCTTCAAACCTCAGGTGAGGGGGGCCAGCTTAAATTTATAAAGCTTATATATAATATATATATATATAATATACTATATATATATATATATATATATATAATATATATATATTAATATATATAATATATATGATTATATATATAAGAACGAAGAGACATAACTGAGAAACATGCTATGGAAATTAACATGATTAATTATTTTAAAAAATTATTTTCATTGAAACACTTAGATATCCCAAAGTTACAATATCGCCAATGATGGGAAAAATTCACCAATAATTTAGGCAGTTGCCTAAACATTGGACAGTATTATTAAGAAAAAGGAATTTCCTTGGGTTCGAACACAAATTTAACTCAACTACTGTTTTGAAAAAAATTATCATTAATATGATCAAAAACACAAATATTTCTGTTCGTGTACACTTCATCAATAGGGCCCCAGTCCGGTGTTCAGTTTACCTGTCGGTCTTTCCATAAAGGTACTTCGGCAGCCAAGTCTTGATCCTTAGCAGGAGTACTTTGCTGAAAGAGTGTTCTTACTGTACTGGCTGGGTTCATGTTTGGGTGAGAGTCAGTATCATCCCAAAACCTTTTCGTTGGACAGAAAGAAAGCTTTCAGTAGAGATTTAGATAGTCTCCTGATTTAGATATGGATGACAACTTCATTCACTACTCACGGTTTTCATTGTCCTGACCAAATTTTGTTACTAAAGTTTCTAGATCTTCTTCTATGCCTTCTAAATAGAATTAAAAACTATAAAATAGTAAGCTGTTCTTATTCTCTTAACTCAATCGGATTGTTCATTTGAGTAGGCATGTGGATGAGGAATGTAGAAGATATTGTTCTCTCAATGCAGAAAGCAGGATTCTTGTATTTTTCAGTAGAAAAACCGTAATCCCCAAAGAAGAGTTACTAAAAAATATACCAACAAGATACGGAGTTGTTATTAAGAATCTTCTTCAAGAACTCCGTGTGGAATTTGTGTGGCACCATGTTGCTGCAACGGTACTTGCTGCCTACCAAAAATATCCGTAGTAATTTCATATTCAAACAGTCCAGCTTTGCTCCGGCGATTTTGATTAGGCCTTCTTTCTAACACTTCAATCGGTTCATGATTGTTTCCTTCACCTTTCCCGAGTGTGGCCCTAACCATTTTCCACAATTATGTTGGAATGTGCTGCGAGGTTTTGACGATATTCCAAGGTCTCTAGAATTGGAGAGCATTTAACATTCTTAGCTGCTAACACATGTCAGCTTTTAATACACGCATTTGGAGCCTTTCTTGAAATTTCACCAACTATTCATTAGCCATGGATGAATGACGACCTTAATGGCCGCCTGCAATGCAACTTGAAAAACGCTTTTTTCGTGTAGAGTATTCCTTCAATAGAAAGGATTTCTATATGCTTGCATTCCCATGTTCGTTATGACAAAGTGCTCCTTAAACTTCTGATGCACTTGTTCATTGTTTCAGACCAAATCTGGTCTGGCATAGGCTTGGGATGTTTTTGGCACTCTTAATTTTGGTGTCTTCTTCAAGACCAAACTCCGCAGCCCCTAGACCATCCATCACTTATCATCACCAGAACCGTACTAGTCAGATCAGAATAAAACGTATCATGCGAACCTACACTTACCATCTCGGTGGCCTACTACTCTCGTCTCTATGCCTTCTCCCGCAACGCAGCTCTGGCCGATCCACCCAACGCCTCTTATTACAAGCACTGACTCCGCAACAAATAATAGTCCTTATATAGTTCCCACCAGTATTGCGGATTTCTGTGATTGGTGTTCAAATCATCTTACTAACTAGATTTTGTTTTCTGTGAAGAGGCAATGAAGGTAAGAACAATGGCTCTTTTTTATACTTTTTCCTCAATATTGCTGGACACTTCTTCTTTGCCCAGACATCGTTAGATACAGCCATCGAAACCCAAAGGCCCACGATCCTCCTGGGATCCGGTTAGCTTAGCACGTGAGCGTATGTCCACCCTTCGCCAGGTCGTGACAAAATCGTCAATGGCCTTTTAGGCGCCCTGGTGAGGCTATGTCAGACCAAGTGAAATAGTCTCCAACCATTTCATACATTGAATTTCCTCTTTAAGGTGGGTTAGTCATCTTCCAAACATATAATATTAGGTTTAGGTGGAATTCCAACAGTCTTTTCAGTAACTTCGCATGTCTTTTTTCTCAGTCGAAATCATAGGAGGGATTGCCTCTTGTGTACTCTACCACATTATTTGGTGGGAAAATAAAATACAAAACTCTGCAAAATGCTCCCTTTAGGCGCCTGGAGTAAGTCAGCCAAGGTTGAATATGTCTACACCACTTTCATAATTGAATTTCTTCTTCTTTAACGGACACTGGTCAATCCACTCCGTTACACTTCTCAGAGGCATGGCCCACTCCTGCGTTACCTGTCCTGCCACCGTCAAGAGTGAGTAAACATCTTCCAAAATTAATTAGTCTTTAGGTGGAATCCAACACTCTATTCAGCTAAAACTAGTTTCTTTTTCTCAGGTCGAATCATAGATATGACATGTCCAATACCTCCAATGTAATCTTACCAATGTCATTTTCCGTGACTGTTCATACGTACTGAAACTCTGTCCGAAATCTGGACCCCATATCTTGACTCGTCGAGGGCTGAGGCTGAGTGTGGTTCTTCATGTCATGCGAATTATGAATTAATACATGTCACTATATGTTTGTAGTCTTAGTTTTAGAGATAATTTGGTATCTTCTTCGTTTTTCACCGCTACCATTTACAATTCAACATCTCGAGTTCTTCCTTTCAAATTTACTTGCAAACAATATATTATATATATATATATATATATATAAGTATAATATATAATATATATATATATATATATATCATATATATATATATATATAATATATATACTATAATATATATAATATAGATATTATATATCATATTATATATATATATATAGATGATATAGTAGATCTCTGCCAACAATGATGGTCAATAATGAATTTTTTAACTAGGCATTCCAAAAGCATGTTAACAGAAAAAAAAATTTACAAAAAGTTATAGCAAACTATGTTAAAAAATCCCTAATTTCTGTGTTGTAATAAAAAAATAGTTTTATAAATGAAAGCTACTCATATGGGACAAGTTAAAGAATTCATTGTGTTACATGGAGAGTTTCTATCTATAATATTTATATTTCTTTATATTAATAACAGATGAGGTGATCGTGAAGGTAAGACATAGCACAACAGAGTCTCGCACAGTGGAGTAGGTTTGAAACGATGTCGTGTGATGAAGCGTTATGTGCTCGCCGCGTGGCTGGAGCTTAATCAAGTCACCTGAGAAGAGTGATCCTCTCGCGCGCTCCAATGCTCCTTTATCACCAATAAGAGTGCGAGATGAGAAGATGCTGAGGCTGAAACCACAAGAAGAATCTAGAATTTATTTAGGTATACATATCAACGTTTAAATAAAAAACCAAAGATGAATAACGACACCAGCTATTATCGGGGGCAAAATTAAAGAAGGAACATATAAAATCGAATTGTGATACCTCGAGTGCGGTCGTGAGAGGAGAGTGAGCGCGGATTCGCTGCGCGTGTGCGCTTCTCATCATGATATAATGTAATATAATATCAGTATATTAATAATGTGAGTGATTGATATATGATAGTATATATGATAGTATAGTAGTATCTCTCCATGTTATTATGTTGTGAAGGTAAAACTCCATCTGAATAGTCTTGGTAATAAGATTACTAGCTTACCTTGAGTGTGATGAATATAAGTACTAAGATAATATCAAGCGTAACAGGAAACCGAAAGTTATTGCGCGTGTGTGTGATGCGCGTAGCACCATATAGAGAGTTTGAGGGTGAGTGCTCGCGCGTAAATAAGAAAGATAAACCATCTAATTCATCTCCTGCTGTTGAAGAACAGGGGTCTCTTTCTGTGTGTGATGCAGTGACTAAGATATAGAAGTGTAGTTGAGTAGATATAATAATCTCTTATTCTATGCAGTTGTATAGAGAAGGTTATATCATATATATATATTATATATATTATATATCATTAATTTAAAATATAATTATTATATAATTTAATGATTTACGATAAATATATATAAGTCTATCATATGTATAATTTTATATACACATATTAACTCTTAACATATATATATGTATATTATATATATTTATATATATATATAATTATATATAATATATTATATATATTATATTATATTATAAGATTTATAATATATATTATATAAATATAATAATTATATAATATAGTATATATAAAACTATTACAAAAACAAAATCGCTTCCAAACGGGTATAAAAATTCAACTCCTCCCCTCCCAATCCCTAAAAACATCTCCATTTGGGCTTAAACTCCACTAAACTCAAAAAACTTGTGTCGCTGGACTGGCTTTAATAAACAATGATTTAATATTAGTTATACTCATAATATAATAATATAATAACTACAAAATAATATATTTTGTTTATTAATACTAAAATAATACTCGTTTTGTGTCTTATGTTTATTTATATTTTAATTTTTTGAGAATTTTCAAACTAATAAAATTATTTTAGTATTGCTTATAGGGGAATTTTCTCATTTCTCCTTTCTTCCTATTATCTTATCCTTTATTAATATGGTACTCATAGCTCATTTATTTATAGTAAGTTTTAATTATTATAAAGAACAGGGTAATTATGTGAGGTCACAATAATACTACATTAGTATTATATCTCTCAACAGGAATGCGTCTATGAGTATACTCATGTATATATTGGGTGGTATATTAGGCATTGATATAAATAATGATCCTTTATGTATTGGGCCTTATTTATATTTTATTCATTTTATAAAATATATGGAGGTATCATACCGCCATTAATACTGTAATATAATTTACTTTTACTATATTTAGTGAGTGCTCTGCAATAAATAATATATTAATATAAATAACTATACTATTTTCAAGTAATTTTTATTATTATGATATATTAATACCATATTTATTTTAGTTTAAATAAATAAATTTAAATATATTAATATTGATTTTATTAGTATATTAATATTTAACTACATAAATTTTAAGTTGGCGTTAAATTTAGTACTTTATACTTTACACATATTATAGGTCAATATATCATCTCATACCATAGAACTTATTATCTTAAAATATATTTTTATTGATTTTTCTCCAGTTCTGTGAATGAATCCCCTAGAATTCAATAAGAGAAAGTCAATAAGTAGATTATTTTTAATGAGTGCAGCATTAATATGTCTCTTTTTTCTCATATAATAAATCTTAAATTAACTTATTTAAAATTAGGAATAAAAGATATACTTATAAATTTATGTCATAGGTAATATTGTGTAAAGCTTAAGTTAATAAATAAATTAAAACATTCGCTTTAACTCAAATATATAATATATTTTATTATTATATAAATTATATAATATTATTATATTAATATATATATTTAATTATAATATATAATATATATAATATATATATATATAATATTATTAAATATATTAATATTAATATATATTATTTAATATTATAATTAATATTACAGGTATATATATTTATACTATTATATAATTTATATACATATAAATAAGTATTAAATAATATATATTATACTAAATATAATAAATATATTATCTGTTATATTAATATATAAATAAAATCATACTAGTCTGATTGAGCAAACTTTAACCGTAGGATTAACTATATATATACTAGTTATATTAGTATATACTTAAGTGTATTAGTATAGTGATATTATATTTAGTCGTAGTATATACTTATATAGTTTATAGAGCATATAATATACATATATAGTACTGTTATTTGTGCTCA
>JABUQX010083921.1:0-26953 GCA_015478945.1 Trachelipus rathkii | reverse complement strand
AGCGCATACGCAGTGTCCAGATTATTAGAATCTGACAGCATACCTGTTCTACCTCTAGTGCTTTTCTAGCTTTACGTTGTCGACGAGTTGCCCGCGTACGGGAATAACTCGTCACATCGTACGGAAGACCTAAACACCAAATGTGCGTGCACGGCACGTCATGACATGCGCTTCGCCACCCTTTTTCTAGCTTCATGCCTTTACCTTACTAAGATGAAGAACTTCCTTTAACAGGGTTAAATCGTTTAATTTTTTAAGAGCAAAACGCTTTGCTCAATGGTAACTCTAAAGATAGACTATCCTGCGCACCAGAAACTTTGTCCCCCTACCTTTCGTAAACGCGTAGACCCTGTATCGTCATATAATAGGAATAAATATTATATATATATATATATATAAGTACGCGATAATAACTATATTAATATGTATATATACAAGGACCCAACCCCTATTACATATATATATACAACTCTAGCTATAGGCCCGCTCCTACACTTTCATAATATTGCGTATAAATTATTGTAGTATAATATACGTGTATATACTATACTAATATTCTTAAGCCCATACGTATAGTATACTACTATCATTATTACTATACTATAATATAATTATATATTAATACAGCTCTTATCTTATATATACTACTATTTCTATATATATATAATATATATCATTCTACTATACTATATATATATAATATATAAATAGTAATATATATCCTAGTATATATATATATATATATACAATTATATAGCTATATCTATACATATATATCTCGTATATATATCTATACTAATCCTCGAGGGTGGGTCAACAGGGCGACGGCCTTACCCAAACACCTCACAAGATGAGGAAAACTATGCCCCCAATCACCGAGGCCCTGTTAAGGCCGGACATGCCCCGGGATGCACGCGCGGGTTTTTGGACAAGCGTCGCAGGTTCACGCAGGTAGGTGCGATCTGTGAAGAATAGATACAAGGCGTGTGGCTTTCAGACTGATTACCCCAGTGAAGTGTTGGGGGTGTTGCCAACAAAACGAAGAGAGTGGGTGGCTTTAAGCAAGAGAGAAGTTGGAGGATGTTCAACAAAAGGAGGAAGGTGGTTTTTAAACCCAAAAGGAGGAGGTGTGGGTTTACGAGCAACAGAAAGAGAGGTGGTGTTAGCAAAGAAAGGGTGGTTGTTCACAAAGCGAGGGGTGGGTGTCTAGGCAAAGCACAGAGGTGGTTGGTCATCAACAAACAGTAAGAGGGTGGCTGATTCTACGCTGTTCCATTAAATTTATTGTTCTTATTTGTATGCAGGGTGGCTTGCTTGTGGCGGGTGTCCTCTGCCCGACATTGTTTTGGCTGACGTTTCACCACCAAAACAGGGGGTGGACGTTGCATATTGTTGTGTAGTATCTTAAATTAAAGTCGCCTTCTTTAGCTTGTGAATTCTCGGTTTTGCCAGATCCCCTATTTGATAATAAATAAGAGTCATCTAAGACGGAGACTAGGTGCTACCAGTTCCAGAGACTGCCGCGGTGTCGAATAATGCTGTGACGGGCATCCAACGCTCTACTACCGCTTATAATTTATATAAATATGGATAGTTGCATGTCATCTGATGGGTAGATAATGATACTATTCAAGGTCATATTCACAAGTAATTTATTCTTTTCAAAGGTACCATATATGGCTTTAATTTGCTGCAATTTAGGTTAAATTTGATGGATTGGAATCTGAAGTTTTGTGGTAATTCTGGATGAACCTACGATAACGAGTGAATTCTTAGGTATTTTGTGGTCTAAGGACCAAGATCTTTTCACGCAATACCTGTAAAAGGGGATATAGAATGGGAGTGATATCTAAGACATTAACCTTTCGATCTGTGACATAGTTGTTGAAAGTCACTTGCTTGACTACCTTGTCATAAAGAAGGAACTGTTTTGCTAGGTCGATGGATGGGAAGTTACTATGGGATGACTATGGTGAGGTGATGAACAGAGATTGGAGATGTTTGGAAAGAATTATGTGCCAATCCCCTAGATGCGGTGTTCGACCTCTCCTTCTTGAGGTACTTTGGGAATTAATTTCATTATACGCATGTTCAATGGTGCTTTGACAGAGATGCTGCAAGATGATCTAGCGGGTTGGTGATTTTAGTGTTAACAATTTGTATTGGGCCACATTTCTTCCCATATCATTATCTAATCTGGCAAACAAAGTTAGTAGTGTATTAATTAGAGGGGTTGGATGATACATCCTCTGTTGTTTTAGTAGCTGTGGAAAGGTAGGTGGGCGGGGATGTGAAGTAGGTTTTTGTGTGTATAGAATTTATCATTGCTCATTAACAAAGAGCTATTTTTATCCATAATAATTAAAAATTTGAAGCATATTTTCACGTGTAAGTCGACTGAAGTTTACGTTAAGCTTGGTTGGCGGAGACTAAAGAGAACAAGGGAGTCAACGCTACAGAAAGCTAAAAACATGGATCGGGTGAAGATTGTATAGATTCTAAATAAAGGTTGAATTGAGGGATTGGTTGAAAGTCATAAAGGTGTACTTTATTTCAGTCAATATCATAGGGATCCAGAAGTAACCTAGAAAGACTTGTGTTAATAGAGAAATCAGCCATCTATTTCACACAAAAGTGGGTTACCAGATTGGCAACAAATTGTTTTTAAAGGTACAATGTAGAGGTGGACTTTGGTTAGCCACTTCTCATATTGAAATCAGTCACTTCTAATATTCGCATCTTTTAAACTTTCAGATTGAGTAGGTACATACTCTTTATTCTTTATCGCATTGGGAATTAATAATAGCATAAATAAGATTTTATTCTTAATCTTATATGGGACTTTTCTAGGAGTGACTCACTAATATTTAGAGTTATTAATATTTACCTAAAATTTAGAGTACGTATAAACCTCTCTATCCCTTTCATATGAATATGAGTTTGATATATATCTAATGAAGTTGTTTTTGGTTTATAAGCGCAAATATTTTTCAGATACATAATGGACATAAAACCAAAGCTATGTACTAGTTAATAATTACTATTTAAGCTAATTAAGTTAAAATTTGTTTTTTAGATTCTGATGGCTTTAATTGAGTTAATTAAATTTGGTAGAATTAAAAGTAATTAATAATAGAAAGTTTCTAATTATTGTCCAAAGATTGTCCCTTTACAAACACTCTCATTTTTATGAACATTTAAAGCAAGATCAGGAAGTCTATAATAATGTATTGCACTTCGATTAAAAACGTGATTTATTTACATACCATTGACAATATGTTCTTAGTATTAAGGAAATTATGTAAACTTGTCTTGTTTGCAAAAACTATATGGTAGGCAATAAAAATGAAATCAGAATGACTATCCTAGAATGTTAGAATACTCTAAAGAGGTAATTCCCTTGTAGGAGGTTGCTTGACCATAGGTACCATTTCTATAATAAGTAATGCTTGAGTGAACACATGACATTTCTAAGTAATCAATAACACATACATTAAAAGTCAATAACTGCGCTGCTTACAACTATGTTACACATAAATTGGCATGTAGATCTTCATTTAATGCCTTTCATAATAGCATGTGGTAAATGAATTGGATACCCTATACCAAGAATTAAGTGATGCTGGATACATATAAGTTTCATCTTCAAAGTATTAAGTATTTTGAATGAATTATAGAGAGTAAAGAATTTTGCAAGATGTCAGACAGACTATATGAATGTTACTATATAGTATATAATTATATAATATAACCGCTCAGCCCACTAGAAGACATACTTATAAGGGCACTCTGTTGAAGAGCCGCACTACATTTTTTGGAGATAGATATATTATCCATACAGAAAAGACTGAATTAAGATAGGCCATAGTCCATACTCATTGATCAAGGCACGAATAACTTCCTCCTTAATTCAATGACTAAAAGTATAGATAACATGAAGATCTTGGTCTTATTATTTTGAGCTCGTAACCAGCAACATACGGAGCGACAGTCCTTTCGCATGTGTGGTTTCAGCTACGTGGTAGGAAAGGTCGTCGACTGCCACCGACAAAACCAGACACACATTGAATGGCTTGATGTGCGTGATTCCGGAACTCTCCCCTTCCTCCCACCACTCGAGTGCGGTACGTTTCTCCTGGATTCTCTTGCCGATCTTTCCTCTCCACTGGTTTTGGGAGCCACACTGAGCCCAGCCCGGGCGCACTTGCACCGCACGGCTTCAATCTTTTGGTTGGGGAGTAGTGGTCTCGGCTGGACTGTATTTTCGGCTGGTCCGCTTGGTGTTCCTTCTTTCATCATATTGTGCTATATAAATATAGGCTTCTAGGGACCAGAGTCTGTGATTATGTATTATCCCGGTCGTCATGGTGTAGGGCCATGGCAGCCGCGTCCGCCGGAACGAAGGATCTTGCGGAATTGGGTGTTTGTTCGGTATTTTGCGCTGTTGTGTCCGCCGTAGCTAGTCGTTTGTGCTCTGCTCGGAGGGATCGCAGCATATCGAAGTCAGGTTCTCGGTATCTCGCGCCGGGGCCACAGGTCGGGTGCGCCGTGGTTGATTGCGGGCGTTGGTGGGGTCGCTGGTGATTCCCGGAGCGCGATCCCGAGCCATTGTGCCTTTCGCCCTTCGTCTTATTTTTCTTTTGAGTTGTTTGAAATTTTACTCGCACGCGACCGCGCATTAGGGTCACTGTTGCTGTGTAATTATGACGGGGCTTGTTTCAGCTCTTCGTTCTGGCTTGTTGTTTTAGTCGGTGCTTGCCTATGTCGGTACCTGGTCCCGGTCGTGTGTCCGCTGGTTGCGTGCGTGGCGGTTCCCCGTGGACTGGAGGGGTGCGGTCTGGTGTGGCGTGGCGGGGGTTTCCCGCGGGTGGGTGCTAGGAGCTTGGTCGTGTAGAGGCGCAGTGGACCCTCGCTACGGCGGCGGGCCCCTTCCGCGGGTCCACGTGGGGCTTTTGAGTCCGCGAATCCATATTCTACAGTTATTTCAATGATATATATTAACATTAAATATATGTATATGATATAGTACATGCAAACATAAGCAAGCATATCGTTGACTCCTCATACAAAAGCAATCTGATATCTGCTGTTATGCCGTCAGAAATCGTTTGGTGATATATAAAGCCTCATAAAAATATTGTATACATGTATTAAACATATCCTGATAATAGGGTCACCAAGATCTTCGATGAGGAAGCTTGACATGTCATATAACAATAAAAACTATGATCTTAAAAGTGTCAAAGTTATGTCAATTGATTGTTTAGGATTGGGACAAAGGTAGGGAAACTTGGTTATGGACACGAGCAGTGTCTTCTTGTGTTTTTATCTCGACACACATAAATTAGTGTAAAATCTACTCTGATTTGTGGTTTGAACATTATCTCTAGTACCCCATAGGCAGCATGGAAATTATCTTCTTAATCAATGCGAATTTTTATCTCAAGCTGCCAAGGTGACAAAAAGACTTTCAATTATACTGGCGTCCGACTGAGAGACTAAGGAAGATATCAGTGCCACTCCACTGAACTGATAGTCTAAAGGAGAATATTGTAAATTTTTTTAAAAACTGAATTATTATAATTTATTTGGTAACAAATTTATTAATCTAACTATATCCTAAAACAGGGAAGTATATCAGTCTGCTTAATCATGACTTTGCATATATATAATTCATCTAACATTCTTAGCGGCAAAATGCGATGGCTCATATAAATCATCAATAATTCATTAATTTTTTAAGCTGAATGAATTAAGTAGTTGTCAATTATTAGGCTTATTTAAGAAAGGTTAAAAATGCATCTAGGCAGAATTACAGACAATGTTAACTTACAAGAGATAGAAAGAATTCTTGTGTCAGAATCATTACATTCTGGATTAATGCATTATTAATTAAATTAATGAGGACATAAATTCAATTTCACTTTATTCTGATATTGTATATTACAGCTATAGGTGAGTTTACTTTTCTTTATAAGGTTAGGGAATTTGAGAATTACAGTAAACTCATTATGAGTTTTGTACAATTTACTATCAAAATGAAGGTTATTTATAAAAATTTTTAACAATGACAGAACTCAGCTGCGAGGTAAAGCATAATGTCTATACAGGTGTGTAGAAAACGAAGCAATCTTTATATTTTTGTCAACCCTATAAGATGACCAGCATAGCCTGAGAGTACAGAATGTGATTATTTGGGATTTTAGTACTAACTGATATTATTATAATTCTCTCGACCATACTATCATTAAAAGATTATATCCAGATAACTTCTATAACTTGGTTTCTAAGAGGTGCAAACTCATATTACTTCCTTGAATTTGTTATGTATAATTTTCTAAGGTTACATTTCTCGAATAACTCGCAGCTTAGGGTAATCTTTATGACTCTTTTTTACGGACCAGAAGTGATTGTTAAATTCTTAGAGCTAATATTTTTGGGTCCTGTGCTTTAAGCCTCAACTTAATCTATTGACATATATATTTAAATTATATATAATATTTCATAGTTTGGATAATATTTCATATTTATTATGCTAGTAGACAAAGGACACAAACAAGTACTGCTGCAGGCTGTAAATCATGAGAAGTACTGAACATAGAAATGTGACAAGTTTTCCATTTTAGCAAAATAAGATTATTAGTCTGATAATAAAGATGTGAGACAAAAAATAAAATATCTCTTACTAGACGTGCTCTCGTATTAAGGGAATTGATATTATCGAAATATACGGTTAGGCAATGTCTCAGTATTTGCCTACAGGAAAATTTAAATTGAAAAAATTCATAATAAGAGAAGATACACAATTTTTTGGTATGCGTTGTCATTCTTTCTTATATTTTGCACTGAATGTATAACCAATATTCTTATATAATACTTATATAAAACTCACAGAGAAAATCTAGTTGATATATGTATCGACTGGTAATGAACAACGGTTTTTGGCAACTAACTGCGGATGGAGTAATGAAATCGGTGGATATACTAGTATTGCGAACGATACATTTAAAATAGCCACATACCAATATATTTGGCTGTTCAAATATATCTTATAAGCATACGGTATAAGACATCAAATTGGAACAAAATGACTTGTAGCAACTATAAATTTTAAATGGTTTGGGGTATCTTATGTTAACTCAAAATTTTTCTTAATTTCTGCGGAAATGCAAAAATTTGTGGTACTAAGGTTGATCAATTTTTTGTATATTTGAATTACAAATAGCAGCTGCTGGGGGACTAAGAATCTTTTTTATGAGATGCAAGCAGACTTAACGGTATTTTTATGAGCTTGAATCTAGAGTATCTTCCTCCCTTGGTATCAAATAAATTGGCTAATCTATTGAAACTAAAAGTGAAAATTCATTATGGATATATTTAATAGTGCTGGTCCCTACGATCTTTTAAAAAGAGATGCATTGAATATTATGATGCCAAAAAAATCTATGCAAAACATTAAGCCAGCAGATATGAAAGAACTTAGGCCATGATTATAATATTTTAGAAGCTGAGAGGAAGTTAAGTGGTCATATTGAAAACGGGAATGCTCATAACTTAGTAATTTTAAGTCGAAAGGTAAAAATATAATTTGCAAAAATATAATTAGAGAAACAAATAAAATGATATTATTTTAAAATGAAAAGTTTTAGAGTGTTTGAAATAAAAATATATAAGAATAATTCAGACACTAAAGGCTCTAACGTAACACAAGAAAATGAAGTTATAAATTAATTAATTACTTGCTCATACCACTTAATGAATGGCAATATATCCTTTAGCAGGGCCAGAGTCGCTCTTTACTAATACTGTATTCTTTCCAAATTTCAATACCAAAGTCTGCCGTTTTTTCATGATGGTCTCAATGGAAAAATAATTGATTTAATTTTTCTGGCTGACTATCACGTTGGTACGGTCTTAGGTGGAAAATTTTATATGTTGAGCATTAGTCGGAGTAGGTGGTGATTGATGTCATTGATTTATTGACTTTGAACATTTACAATAAGTCAAGTTTATTTTCAGTTTAATAATTCTTAGAATCTTTAACGTAAACTCATTTGGATTTAATTTTCCTGCCTCTAAATCATATTCTGGGCGAGTACAAATATATTCTCTGATATTTCAATATATCAATTTTGAAGTCTGAATTTTACTTCTTTTCAAGTGGTCAGATAATCGCAGTATTTCTCTCTACTCGTAGAATGATTTCGTTGCTATCTTAGTAATTAACAAAGGATGTTAGATCAATTTGTGCAGAGAGATTCTCTTGCCCTTTCTAATTAAATAAGGTTTTTTACTAGAACATCAACTCTCAGACATTGGTTGTAGTATCTATTAATAATATTCTTCATTTCAACTCTTGATCGATATGAATCATATCAAAATTTGAATTTTGTTCAAATATTTAATGTTGAACATTTGCGACATTAAAACTATTTAATTTTTGTATTCAATAATAAAAATTATAAATGAGAAAATCATTTAATTTATATGTATTACATACTTGAATTTTGTCATTCATTGAAAATATATCAAATATTAATTAACAAAGAAAATACAAAGTGGCAATTCAATATAATAATTCTATTTGAGATCTATCTCTTAGGTGCCCTGATATAGGTTATGTCCTATATATGGTATATTTAAGAGTTGGATTGTAATGATATTAGTGAGTTAGTAACCTTATCTCAGATCGAAAAAAACTATAATTCCGGAATAGGGGACAGTAGATCCTATTATGAAGAGTGTCACATGAAACTCCACAATTGACCAAGGTCTCGGAATATGTTTCAGCCCCGCAGATAATCTGATAACAAATGGATCAGGTCGCATCCTTGCATCGATCATAATTACGAATTTTGGCAAATGGACAGTAGACTATTAACATGGAAGAGTCGCTCCCATAACACATACCATAAAAACTGTAACAGATTACCCCATGATCCCTAATAATATGTTTTATAATCTTAGTATAAATAATCTATATATTTAATTAACTGTATATATAGCTGATTAAATAATAATTTACATAGCTTAGCTACACGACTAATACATAGTCCCTAATTGCACAAGACTTAACCAGCACATTACCAAATTAAAATAAAACAGGAGCAGCTTTTGGGAGGCGTCTTAATCTGAGAAAGAGAGTTAGGCATGACAATCTCCGCGTGAAGGATGCATATACAAAAAAAATCTCAGAGAAATAAAATGTTGAAATATTGAACTCCGATTTATTGTCAAATAGTTGAAACTGCAGAATGGACGTCTTTGCATCTTGCTAAAAATTTTAATATAACATGGCATAATAAAAAGAGGTTTCTTCCTTCAATTTGCTTATTAATGTCTATAAAATGACTATTTTATATTCTACAATATTTTAGTTTCTCAGGAGAATAAAATAATATACATAATCCACAACAACTGATTGCTTGAGAGTAGCTTATAAGCTCAAGCAACCCAGGACTCTCATGAGCAGTCAACAAGATTCTCAGCATGATAAATCAAATCAATGTTTGCTCGATGTTATGTAATTACCCTGAGACACCAATGTTTCTAAAGAAATCAAACTCTCTCTTAAATCTTATATTTTTATTGTGATAATATGTATGATGTACTTAATTATATGATGCACAACTCCAGACAATGATATTAAAAAGTGTTGCCTCAAATGTGTGATTACTTCTCATACTTGTAGACTTAATATGAGCGTCATGTGAGTATCGATCTTTAGATTTCATAATATTTAATTAACATTAACAGAAGGTTGCTGCCATTTAATTGCATACTTACTATTATAGGTATAATGTATGGTTTGAGTCAATTAGTAATTACAGCTGATCATACTGCTCATATTACTCAATATCTTGGTAAGCTGCCCTAATTTTACTTTGCCTAACTTCTACCTCTCTTCATCCTAGATAATTGCTCAAGCCTCTGTTATGGTTCCTGACTCTTGCAATATATCGTTTTCTTTCCGATACCCGTTCTTATAGGTATTATATATTAATAAAAAACTTTAATATCTAAAACTAAGTATATAGTAAAAATTGCTCCTGCACACACGCATTGTATAGTGTACGCTTCAGTAGCTTAACATTCTAGTATACTTCTAGGTTACGCTAATACTTGTAACAGGTTGGTATAAGCATCGTAAGTTAATCACTGTAGCAGATAGTACTCGCAGTCTAAATTCGGAACTAATCGGGGAGTAAGTCAAGGTATCCAAAATAGTACAGTTAGTGGAATTAGCAATAACCGACTCATTTGGTCAGCTGATCATAGATCTAATATTTTGATTATTACTTCTTTTATAAATTAGAGATGGGAATGGATTTTAATTTAACAGAGGTAGACTGCTGCGTAAATTTTAAACGTGTAATACCAATTAATATTTATTATACGATATATAATCGATGATCGAATGAAAAAAATACCGAAGTTTGGGGCAGTATAAGTAATTTTTTATTTTTAATCAAAACAATTATCACAATTTCAATTTGATTGGAGTTGCATCTTTATATTTAGATTAAAAAATTATACTCAAAAAATGTAATTTTTATACTTCGTTGAATGCCTCTAGGCAGCACTTCGTATTGCTCCTTGGAGCAGTCTTTGCTCGACTGCCTAACCTAGTCGCAGTTATCTTGCTTAAGCTCGGCTACCCCTAGGCAGCGTCTTCTTCTGACCAGCTGGAGTAGCTACTTGGACTTGAGCGCTATCCTAGCAGCTTCTTGAAGCTGCTACCTAGGCAGCTTATATTAACTGACCTACTAGGCAGGCTTCTTGACTGCCTACTAATCTTGCTTCTTTAACCTGCCTACTGAGCAGCTCTTGACTGCATACCTAGTATGCAAATTTTACTTTAACCTGCCGTACCTAGGCGAAAGCCTTCCTTTGTACTGGCTACCTGGCAGACCTTCTTACCTGATACCTAGGCCAGACTGTCTTCGACTGCCTACCTAGGCAGCCTACCTTGATACTGTACCTACTAGGCAGCCTTTCTTAGAATGCCGGACTAGGCAATATTCTTGAGGTGCTACACTAGGCACGTCAGCATACATTCTCTAGCATGCCACCCAAGGCTAAGCAAGAATAACACCACAAAAAAGTAAGGAATAAGAATTCTGAAATTTAAAACAATTATAACTTTATAAAGAGGCCCCTCCATGTTAAATTAAGCGACAAAAACTTTGCATTTTTCACTATAATAATAACATCTGTCACTTTGTATTATTAATAATTGCTTAATTAATTATCATTTTCCTAAATTTTATATTCACGGGTTGTTTCTTAATAAAGGAATAGATTCTATTTCAGGCTAGAGCAACTTATTCCTATTACTTTATTAAACAAAATCAAGAGGTTTTCTTATTGGGTTATAACCAATGGTTAAACCAAACAATCTCATTCTCCTCTTCTCTCTCTCTCTCTCTTCTCTATATATACTATACATAATAAATAATAGTATATATAATATAACATGAAGCTATTGAGATGTTGTAGTATATTCTGCTTGACTATATGAGCCGCATAGTGATTAATAGGAGCCTTCTTGACTGCTTACCTTAGGCGCCTTCTGAGTGCCTAACTAAGCAACGGTTCTATAGACTGCCTTGTACGTTGGGAAGCCTTACTTATAGACCTGCGTATCCTAGGCAGCTCATTTGGCTGCTCTAGCCAGTCTTCACTTAATCTGCTTAGTAACTAGGAGCATTCCTGATGATATGCTTATTTTAAGGACAGTTAGACTTACTTTAGCTGCTAGGTAAGGACAGCCTCTATAGACTGCTACTTAAGGCAGAATTTCTGACTATTCAGTCTTAGTAGCGACTTCTTGACTCCTACCTAGGCAGGCTTCTTTGCTGGCTTACGTAGGCAGATTTTTTGACTGCTACTAGGTAGCCTTATTGACTGGGCTTACCTAGGCAGCTGTTTGACTGACACACTGGCAGTTAAGATAAGGCAGCTAGTAGGCATTACAAGAGTGACTGCTATAGAGCAGTTATAATGAAAGGACGTGTGGTTAGCAGTCAAGAAATGGTATATTGCACTAGGTGGTCAGTTCATTAGATTTGATATGACTGCTAAGGATATACTGACATTACAAGAAGGCTGCATGTGTATAGGCTAGATCAAAGAAGGCGTACTCGGATGTACAGTTCATAAACGGCTGTACTAGGTATAGGTCAGTTCAAAGAAAGCTATGCTTAGGGTAGAGACAGCTTAAGATGATGCATAGGGTAAGTGGACGGTCAAGAAGGCTGCAAGGTTTGGGGTACAGTTAAGAAGGCTGCGCTAGGTTAGGTGACATTAGCAGATGAGATGAGTAAAGTATGAGCAGTTTATTAGAATTAGTACTGACTTATGATAGCGATACTTAGTATTAGTAAAGAGGCCTGGCTAGTAGGTAAGTATTAAAGAGTGCTGTAATTATTGTGAGTAGGTATAACTAGATTCAAATAAAAAGTAAGACGCTATATGACAATTGGGCTGGTAGCAGTGATAACAAATGAAGGACTAAAGCTATGTTAGGTTTAGCAGTTTATACTAAAGAAATAGGATACTGCACTAGAGTGAGGCACAGAGCATTGAACGATATAAGGCTATGTAATAAAACTAGTGTAGGTAATACTCTTACGTTAAGCAAGGCTGCTAGGTAGAGACACGTCAGAAGGCTTGCCTAGGTTTTGCTAGTCTAAGCATGACTTCGGCCTAAGTAGGATTCCAAAACTGAAGGCTGGCACAATGAGGTTCAGGCAGTTAAGAAGGCTTGCCCATAGGTAGCAGTCAAGAAAGCATGCCTATGGACAGGACAGATCAAAGAAGGCTGCTAGGTAGGCTTCATAATATCCGTCAGTAAGGCATTCCCTAGGTTATGTAAGTTCAGATTGTGAAGCGTTAGGATAATGGATCCAGTACTATTAGATGTGCCTAGCCGTACAGAGAGATTAGAGTCAAGTGGATGAGAAGGCTGCGCTAGGGTCAGGGAAAGCTAAAAAAGACCCGAAAAAAACAAAGAGTAACTACAAGGGAAAACGACGGCCAAGATGAATGAGAAGACATAGGCAATGTAACGCACCGGAGGGAAGAATCCATAGCAACGGGTATCCAAAAGCTGCTGAGCCGCACACAAAAGGGTGGGATTTCGGCCTCTATTTTATTTAATGCTTTTTTAGGCTAGGCTTATGTTGTATCGTAAGGACGCAATAGAAGGGACTGCGGATCAGGATTAGGGCAAGTGATCGTAGATAAGTTGATGCTGCTTAATTAGGATGAGGGCTTGTGTATAAGATGTGATGCTAGGTTTAAAAGACTACTAGTCTATTAGCCAAGGCTCACCAGCAGATAGCGATAGATTGATTTATCCGAATGGACCTGCAATCAGTAGGCAGTCAAGTAAATGAGCTGTACCTAGGTAAGGACCCAGTTCAACAGAAAGTGCTGTCCCTTAAGGACTGAAGAAGGGTATTTGAAAGAACTTAAGACTAAGAGTAGAGCAGTCAAGAAAGCTTTGCAGGTAGGCAGTATATAGATAGTCATTATATATAATAACACTAAAGGTATTAAACGCTCATAAGAATTAAGAATAATATAACTTATCAAAGAAGGCTGCCTTAGATGAGGTAACTATCACACGAAGAATAGGCTGGCTATGGTTGGTGGTGGACGCTCATAGTGGCAGGCTGACTAATTGTATAAGCTTCCATAGGTAGATTGCAGAGAACATCTTCATGTCAGCTTTCGGCCTGTATACACACATCATAGAGCTGTAATCATTCAGCTACGGCAGTCAAGAAGGAGTGTGCAGTGCAGCGTGTGGAGGGACAACCAATGAGAACCGTCAGTTCAATGAGGCTGCTAGGTAGTGCCAGATCTATGACCACGCGGGCTCTTCGAACTGTGTACTGAGGTAGAAAGATAGTATCGAAGAAGACCAGCCATAAGGTAGTTTAGATAAACAGTTAACGAAAAAGAACTGATGCACTGATGTATGGCAACCGTATCCTTTACAGAGACATAGGAATGGCCTAAGGTCAGACAAGCTATACAATGAAGGCTTCCACATAGACGGTAGGTGTTGATGAAGACTCTGAGATCATGCCCTAGAGTAGGCAGTCACGAGGCTGCCTAGGTAGCCAGTCCAAGAAGGCTGCTAAGGTAGGAAGTTAAGAAGAACTGCGATGGGTAGGAATCAGAAAGCTGCTAGGTAAGGCAGTTATATGAGGTGTAGACCTAGGCTATGACTGTCGAAGGTGCTCAGAGATAGCGATGCAAATGATTACTCCCCAGTTTTACAGAGAGGGCTGAAGTGATTTATAGGGCAGTAAGAGAAGCTTCTCAGGATAGGCGCGTCGAAGACTTCACTAGGTCAGGGAATAGAACCGAGGACAATTACACAGTCCTACAAGAAGGTGCACTAGAGGTTAGCGCACAGTCAAGTAAGAAGGCTGCCTTAGGATAATTGCGCAAGTACATCATGAAGGCTGCCATAGAGGTAGGAGTTAAGTTAGAAGAACTGCGTAGGATAGGTGGTACAGGTTCAGAAACAAGAACTGCCTAGGTAGCAGTTAAGTAAGGATGCGTAGGTAGACAGTCAAGAAAGGCTGCCTAGGTTGGATGTTAAGAAAGCTGCCTAGGAAAGGCGTCAAAGAATAGGCTGCTAGGTAGGCAGTCAGGAAGGGTGCCTAGGTGGCAGTTAATGAGACTGCCTAGGTAGGCAGTCAAGCAAAGCCTGCTAGGTAGGCAGTTAAGAAGGATGCCTATGTAAACAGTCAAGACGGCTGCCTAGTAAGGACGTTAAGAAGACTGCGTAAGGTAGGCAGTATCAAAGAAGGCTGGCTTGAGTAAGCGCAGTCAAGAAGGCTCCTAGGTAGGGCCGTCTAGAGAAGGGCTAGGTAGGCAGTTAAAGAAGATGCCTAGGCTTCCTGTGACTGCTTACCTAGGCTAGGCTTCTTGGATGCCTACCTGGCAGTCTGCTTTGCCTGACCTGGCAGCCTTATTGACTGGCTACTAATCAGAAGCCTCTTAACTGCCTACATAAGGCAGCGCTTCGTGATAGCCTCTAGGGAGTACTCTTAGACTGGCCACCTGAGCAGCCCTTCTTGAATCGTCATACCGTAGGCATCCTTCTTACTTGCTACCTAGGCAGCTTTTCTTGATGTACAGTAGCAGTCTTCTTAACTTCATAATAGCAGCCTTCTTGACTGCCTACCTGGCAGTCCCTTCGTTGACTGCCTACACTAGGCGGTCTTCTTAAACGGGCCTAGGTAGGCAGCTTCTTGAACTGGCTTACTTAGGAGCTTCTTGATCTACTATTAGGAGCCTTCTTGAGTCTGCTACCAAGATAGCGTAGGCGCCTCTTGATGCTTGTACCTAGTGCAGCATGTTTTGACTGATACGCTAGGACGCCTTCAAAGAACTGCCTACGCTGAGCAGTTTTTTCCTTAACTGCTAACCTGTAGGCAGCCTTCTTTCGGCTGGCCTACCATATCAGCTTCTTTAACTGCCTACCTAAGCAGCTTATATGACTGCCTACCTAGGAGTGGTTCTTATCTGGCTACGCTAGGCAGCTCTCTCTGACTGCCTACCTTAGGCAGCTTTTAACTGTAACCCCCGGCCTCACAGCTTCTTTTTTTAACTGGCCTATAATGCTAAGCGGGCAGGATCCTCTCAACTTATATGCACTCGCCCTACCGAAGTCCCTAGGCCGGATTTTTGCGCACTTTTTTAGGTTGCTGCCAGAATATACCGGTTGTCTAGCGAAGCCGACGTTCTTACATTTAGGGCCCCCTTCTAGTTGGACTAAGTGTTGCGATAAAGACTTTTAAGGGGCAGATACATTGATGTCGACCCTATGACTTATTGCACGCTCAGCAAATTGACCCTAAAACTGGCAGCTGACTCAATGACTTGGAATGAGATTGGCGACGGACCACAGCTAGACAGTAGATGACCTCGGCGGCAGCTCTTCAAACAATAAAATTAGTAGACTAATAATCATATTCTATATGTTAGTTAAATGAACAGACTGCGACGTAAAATCATATTATATAATATAGGATAGTAGATTATAGAATTATTGAATGGCAGATAGCCCTTATATTAGATACTGTATTTAGACGATATTAGCCTACTGTATCATAGGCGAGTTATCATATCGCCTGAAAACTCTTTTATTAACAATTTTATTGCTTACAAGAATATTACTCTCAAAGAGGTATGATCCAACAACCAATCTGGATTTGATTTTTCTGTAGTGTTGCATAAACATTTTGAAAATTTGAATAAAGTGTAAAGTATATAAAGTAGTGAGATAATTAAAAGTGTACCGATCATCTGATTTTTCCTTCACTGGCAAAAAAACTTCGAGTCTATTCGAATCGAATTCGGGGTTTTAGCCGTCCCCCAAAAATCTCTCAGACATGATCCCCCAAGATTCTCCTTCAATAGTCTCAAACAACCTTCAACTCTCAATTCAACCAAAAACTAAAAAAAAAAAGTAGACGAAAATAAAAAAAACATCGCTATCAACTCGAGTCTATGGATGAAATATATTTGGAATTTAAAGATTTTTTAAATTAAGCGTAAGATGCATGGCCATCAGATCGAAGTGGATAATGGCTAGGCGATGTTCTACCGAGGCAGTCGCGACACATTCGGCGGTCATGACCAGTTAACCGATCCACTGTGGCTACAGCAGTAGAGGACTGCGGATAGGGGCTGGTTAGAGATTGAGAATGCTCTAGCGTACATTCGGGATAGCCGATTACCTACTGGGTGGGCAGGAGAATTATACTACACTTCTGAACGCGCTTAGTTTTCTGGGTCTCAATCATCTTGGATCAGGCTCGATCGAGGAACTGACGTCGAAGATTTTCAGAGGAAGGCAGAATGCACTGGGCCGTGGGATTCCACGGAAAGATCGGCAGGTACGAGTAGTCGTGATCTTTCGCTTGAGATGACTTATCGTAGTGTGTTCGGGAGATAATGTCAGCGAGTCTATACAGCATAGCCTTTGGCATATATATATAGATATATATATATATTATATACTAATGGGTTATATATAGAATAATACATATATACTATTATATATAGACTAATATTATTTATTTATATATATAATATTATATCAGAGTGTACGGCGGCTGCAGTGGTAAGTAGCACATTTATTAGGTGGTTGCCAGTCTGACATTGTGACCACTCACGCAGAGATGCCCGGCCCAGTAACTCGCGATCCGCCTCCGACTCAAATCTTATGATATCATATATGGAGATATATATTAGTATAAAAAAAGACGAACAAAACAAAATACGCCACTATACTATAGTTCATATGCTATATATAGCTATGGAAGTATGAGATTATACTGATCACTATCGGTAGCAGTCATATATGCATAGTAAGTATATCTTGAGTCAGAACGGGCTAGTAGTTATAATATGCTATGGAAGTGTTGCTTATGAGGTAGAATACCGATGCAATCATAGCTACTATGAGTTACTACTTCGTACTCTATCCGTAATCATCATCGCGAGTAGCTGCCAATGCCTCAGAGTGGCAAATTGAAGACCGGTCACGCGTGCCATACGGGCCTTCACTTTCACATCACGAGGGAAGCGCCACGTAACAAAAGAAAAATGGACGCGAAAAAGGTCGAAAGAAAGTGGCCAGCCTTACACACCCACGCCGCGCCCCTTCCTATGAGCCTTTGAGTGAGGACTCGTAGCGCATCAGCAGTCAGAAAATTCCACCCTAGAGCTTTCACGGGACCGACGTGACGGACCCGCAGCCTGCACTATGGGTGCGCATGGTTCGTCAATGTTACGGGTTCATCCCCATTGGGCCCAGTGGGCACCAACAACCACTAATCTATCGCCCCGACAGCGAGAGAACAGCTGAGGCAAGAACGATAACATATCGACGAAAGCATTATGTATGAAATTACGTCTGGGGCAAGGGCTTTTGTCTCAACCTTTCGCCAGTACATTTTGATACTCCGCAAAGTGTAAAAGACGGTTGGAGTTTCAAATCTAACCTTTGGCTGTGTTAAAAAGTGCCTGGGCGGGCAGTGTTTAATGTGCGGCAAGTTTTTAATAGGGCTATCAGGATACGCCAGGGAAAGAGCTAGAGGGTGGCTAGCAAAAGCTAAACAAATGCACTGCATCAAGACCTGCTGGAGCAACTTTTCGTATCCGGTTACACTCAGGCTCAGTAACGGAGGACTGTGGGTGAAGAGTAATTGGAGCGACGAGATATTTATGATGACGCGTCTCAAACTGAAGAAGAAAGGGAGTTGGTTTTCCTGCAAATTCTTCTTACCTTCCTTACCTGAACACGCCCAATTGGTTGCGAGTCCAATAGACCACGCCTACTTTCTTTAAAATTCTAAGCATAAAAAAAGAGAAGAAACATATTAAAATTTCTACTTTAAACTATGATCCTTCATACTTAAGGTAATTGACTCTATTCTCTCGTTATCTACATACTCATCTCGTCCATGTCCCATCTCTCAAATCATTCTCCTCACGTCCTCCTCCCCACACTCCATACCCCCTATTCCCCCTTTCCACGGTCAACCCGTCTGTTCTGAAGGAGCTTTATTTAAACTTCATTAATAACTTTATATTAATTACGAATCTTACCATTTTACTTATTATATTTAGATTCTGGTGCTTACAATATCCTTACTAACTATGGTCGTCAGTTGAATTTACAATAACAAAAAAAAATAAATATTATTATCCAATAAGTTGCTATAATGATTAGGTGGGGTATACTAAGATCTTCTGAATTTACATTTGTTTTTGATAGTTTTAATAATAATTCACCGCTCAAAGACCGAACGTCTTTTTTCTATATGTCTTTCCTTATACCTATATTATGCGCTTTTCTCTATTGCTTTCCTTATCTTCTCTCTCGTCTCACGTCACTCTCTCTTTCTCTTCCCGTCAAATTGTCTCATACTCCTCTCTCGCTCTTCTCTCTCTCTCTCTCTTCTCTTTTTCTCTCATCTCTTTCTTCCTCTCTCATCTTCCCTTACCTTCTCGTTGGGTCTTCTTCAATATCATCTACTTTCTCTTACTTCTCTCTTGAGTTCTAGAACTCCCATCTCTATCGCTCGCTTCTAGCTCTCTCTCTTCTTCTCTTATAGTCTCTACTCATCTCCATCTCTCCTTTAAACTCATTTCTCTCTCATTTACTCTTACCGCTTATATCTACTATTCCTGCAACAACTTACTAACAATACTACAACTATTCATCCCTGACTAAAACTTTCTCTCTCCTTCTCTCCTCCTACTTCAATCATACTCACTTCTTTCTTTATACTTACATCTCTTTCATCTCTCTCTCTCTCTCTCTCTCTCATCTTCCTCATCTCTCTCTCTCATCATAACCAAATTCTCTAAATCCTAAATACAATTCCTTCTTCTCTCTCTCTCTCTCTCTTCAAATTTACAAAAGTTATCAAAAATAGATGTAATTGTACCAATACGAAATATTCATAATAGTGAGCGTATGTTCACCGGACACCACAGTCGATAGCTTATGTCCAAATATTGTTTTGTGATAGTTTTTTAATAATTGAAAAATATAGGAAAAAGATAATAAAATTTTATCAAATTCCTTTTAGTTTTCGGAAGAAAATAGATATATTAAATATAATATATAGTATATATTATATATATTTATTGGTCTGTATGAATTTTTTTAGTTTTTTTGATTTTCCCACTCCTTGAATGTATAAATATTTAATTTGCACAAAATAAAAATAATTATTAATACTTACTTTGATCCTCCTGTCATGTTTTTGCTATTTATTTCTTTTTTTACTTTTTTCTATCTTCTTATTCTATCTTCTTCTTCTTTATTTCTTAGTGTTCTTTTCTCCCTATTTTGTCTATTTTACTATATCAAATTTTCTTTACTCATTTTTCCCCATTCTATCTTCTTTTCTTACATATATCTTTGTTGTAATTTTCTTTTCTTCATTGGATCCTTCTTTTTTCTTCTTTTCCTTTCTGACTTATTCATCTCTTCTTTTTTATGTCTTTTCTGAATATCTTTGAGATTTACTGGAATTAAGAACATTAGCTCATTAGAAAAAAGAAAATCTTTGGCCATTCTGATCACCATCGTTTCGACAAGGTTTATTTTAAGATAGAATCTGGTTTTAAAGTGATTGGTTTGTCAAAAGGGTTGAAACAATATCTATTTTTTTGTAGGTAGTATATATTATTAGGTGTTTGTTTTATTCCAAGTCCATTATTAATAGGTATATTCACAGATATCCAAAGCTTTAATTAATTATTGTTCAATTCTTATAAAACAGGAAGAATTCTCGTCTTTATTTATACCTTGTCATAGAAATACGAGTTCCTGTGAATTAATTTTGAGGAATTTATTAGTCTCAATATTCTTAAGATTTTGGTGTGTTGTTCCTAATGTTTTTAAAAAAAAAAGGTATGTTAAACTCTGTAATAAGCTACCATATCAGTTGACATCAATTTTTATCTTATTGGAACATAGAGTAGTTTTAATTAGAGTTTCAAAATTCATTAATAGGGTGGTAATTTATTTGTGGCAATGATGTTTGACAACAGGTGAGTGAGTGTAACTGATTACCAATTTAATGAATGAGAAATATTAAGGTGTAATAGGATTGGTTTGGGTAATTAATATATTGTATTTTTTTGAGTAAGCCAAATTGACGTGGTTATTTTAGTCAAACATAGTTAATAAGGTTAATCTGCATTGTTATGGACTGAACAAAGTTAATTAAAGTTATTTCTGTTTGAATGTAGTAATTTGTGTTTATACTAGTAAGTTAATTTATCAAGCCTAGATGGTGTACTTTATGGATTTGAATGAGATGTTTGGTGGTTGGTTTCTATTAGGTTAACTTGGACAAGTCTCGATAGGACCTAGTAATACTAAACAATTACTGTATATATTTCTAAATTACATCACTCTCACACTCTCATTGCTACTTTTTTACTTAATTGAATAAACATACTACAGATATCCTTACTTTCTTATATATTAACCTTAGACATTAAACTAAACCCATTTCATATGAGTAGTGGATCGTAAATGCCGCAGGTTTTTTTTGCAATTTAACTATAATATTTGCTTTTTATCATATTTCAAGGCTTAGACAAAAGGAAAAGATCATTTTAAATATTATAGACAGCAAACGTTTGAAATGTGTAAGTTTTTAAATTAAAAAATGAGAAAACTGTATATCATTATGACATTTTCTATTATATATTTAAAATTATTCATAATCGCCAAAAGAAACTTGAAATTTTGCGAGTTTTTAAAACTGAAATGTCCAATAAAATGCGGTTGAATGAGGGTGCCATTGTTAGTTTAGTGTGACTCTTTCTTAATCATCTCTTAAGTAAGAATTTTGAATATTTGAATGTTGTAAAAAGTATAATTAATTAACATAGTCATTAATGATTTTTTAGTATTAACTTTTTTTTTTCTTTTTAATGTTATATGATTAAAATTTTGAATGCTTAAATTACTAAATTTAATAAATAGGATTAAGTTTGGAATTATGAGTTGTTGATTTAGAATAAACAGTAAGTATTATATAGTGTTAGTAACTTAATGTATTTTAATATTTAGCTTGTTTAACGAAAATTTTTTCTATGCAGGTGTTAAATCTTTTTATAAGTTTTAACGGAGTGTTTGATAGAGGGACCATGAAGACAGGGTTCTTTGACCAAAAGTGGTAGATTCAGAAGTTTAAGGGGTCAACATAAATGATTTAAGAAGTTGGAGGTTATTGAAAGGTTGAAGGAGGTTGAGGTTGAGGTTAATTTCAGTGTGATTGCTGTGTTTAAATTTCAATGCAGAAGACTATTATAAAAAGACATATTCGACTTACGCATCAAAATCCCCCAAAATTATTTAAATGTTTGAATGAATCCCCCCATCAAAGATTAAAAGTATAGGACTTTAAATTTTGTCATATGCTTAGTGAAGCATTTTCAAAATTATAAATTATGTAAATGATACTGAGAAATGCAGGCTAATTTTGAAAGTCAAATTATGTCAATGTCACTATAGGAGTCTTGGTCAAACATTTGAAAATTTGTATTATCAATATTATTAATGTGGTTGAGAGGAAATTATGGATGTAATTTCAAAAAAGACCTAAAAAGTTACAGATCAATTACTTAACTTTCAGTATGAAACAAATGTTATTTAAAATGTCTATGTTAGTCTTAATGAATAGTAATTTCAAGAGATATCTGACCAACATTTGAATAAAAATCTAGATATTTAATAAAACGATTTTAGATTGTTGCTGAGTGAGTATTGAAAGTATTCCCCCGCAAAGAAGCTTTTAAATTACATGCTAGGCATTGACAATTTAAACTATTTTAATGTGCAGAGTTAGCATAACTAATGAATGTAAGTGGTTAGAATCAGAAGAAAAACACACTCAAGATTTAAAAGTACAATATATAAAATATATTTAAATGTATTCTGAGTGAACTATGAATGTAATCATAAAGTAAACTTTGAAAGTTAACTATGTTAAAGGACGATCATATATAAATATTATTCAAGTGTTTGGTAGTTGTAGCTATGAATGGTAATATAAAAGCCAAGTTTAAAGAAAAACAATGCTCTAGACATTACAGTCGGAAAACTTTTTAAATTGTAGCGAGTGTAGATATGAAACAACACAAATTCCAAACTTGAAAAACAATTGTGCTTATAAGCTAAAAATATAAGTGAATATTTTAATGTGTTCACCTATGTAGCTATGAATGTATATATAGAATGACTTAAAAAAGACATATGCTTAAAGCATGTACAATAATAAAAATTATTTATAGTGTTTCATGAATGTAGATATATATATTTACTAATAAAAGGTTTTAAAAGCAATTGTTACGCATGCAAGTCGAAAACTTTTTAAATGTGCAGAGGTTAACATATGATGATTGCAAATGGGGATTAAGATTATATTTGCAGCAACTTGGAAAATTATATGGTTTGCAAGTATATTAATAGCGATGCAATCCACCAGGTAATCAGGCTAATTTAATACTGTTATAAGGGGAAAGACTTCATATCTTTTGGACCACCTCTTTTAAGTCAAAAATGCAAATTTTCATTTTTTTTATTTTTATTATCTAGTTTTGTAATAATTTTTCATGACAATCATTAGATAGTAATTATTTTTTAAATATTCTAAATGGTTTTTTAGAGACTGAAATTTGTCTTTGAAATCATTTACGATAATAAAATTTACAATTCATCAAAAACAATTTCAGGGATTGGTTTTAGTGTTAAAAAAAAGATTTATTTATAATTAAGAAAATTCTATTTTTTTATATATAATAATTTCTATGCCTCCACCATTTTAGGATTTTTACTACGTAAAATAAATGGAGCGGAGTGGAGAAGGATGCCAGGGTTGTGGCCCTGAGATGCCGGGGCCGATATGGGTATAATTTTTTTTCAAAGAAAATTTTTTTAGATGATAAAAATTTAAAGGTCAAAAAATAGTTATAAAAATTTTAATTAGTGCCGAAATCTTAGTCGGATCCCCCGGGCACTCAATCCCGGAATGGAGTCAAGCCAGAGCCTACGGATGATCGGGCCGGAGCCGGAGCCGAGTGTGAAATATTTTTCCAAAAATATTTTTTAGGTGAAAATTTTTGCAAAGAGGTGAGATGAGTTGGTTGTATATTATAGTGATGGGTTATCGAATAGTGAGAATACACTTTATAGTCAGGATCCGGAGCAGAGCCGAAGTCGTATCCGGAGACCGGAGCCGGATTCCTGGTATGAATTTTTTTCGGGAAATTTAATTTTTTTCGTGAAATTTATTGTTCAGAAGAGTGTCGAACATGTTTCAATAAGTGCAGAACTTAGATCTCGGAAATTGGAGCCCGAAGCGAAGTCTCAGAGCAGGTAATCGGATTCCGGTCCTGGGTTATGAATTTATCCTTCAGAAAATTTTTTTTAGGTGAAAAAATTTTATTTTCCAAGAAGACGTGTTACTGTAAGTGCAAGTTTCAAATATGATTGTAGAAAAAGATATTTCATTCGGATCGGAGCGAAGCGAAGTGTATCCGGCAGCAAGTATCCGGGCCGGAAAGATCCTGCATGGTATTATGAATTTTTTTCTAAGGGAATATTTTTATGGTTGAAATAACTTTTATTGTCAGAAAGGAACGTGAAACCGCATATTTCAATACTGCAGGAAAACTTAGTACGAATACAGGAGCCGGAAAAGTGAAGTGAGCCGGTCGGATCCTGGGATCCTGGGTGATGATTTTCTTCAAGAAGGATTAAGTTTTTTTTAGTGTGGTGAAGTAAATTAATGGGTCAATTTCTGAGAGAGATAAAAAGAAAATTGACTGAAACAATGTTAAATTAGATCTAGAAACTAGCTAGGTCGGATCGGGGGTAGTTATGATTACGGAGGGCTTAGAGTTAGATAGAGAGAGGATGAGACTGTGTGTTAGAAATATTTTTTGGAGAGAGAAAAAAATTAATTTGTCAGATGTAAATTACCGATAATCATTTTTAAAATAATTTTTAGATGTAGGAGAAATTTAGTGTTAGCCGAATTCCTCTCGGACCAGATCGATTGTAAGGGATTTGAGATTCCGGGGATACGAGATCTAGGAGTGCGGATCCTGGTATGATTTTCTTCAGAAAATATTTTTTTTAGGATGATGAGAATTTATAAAATTAAGAAGACGTGTAACCTTGTTGAGCAATGTTCAAATAGTGTAGAAACAGTAGTCGGATCCGGGCCGGATCCTAGGTATGATTTTTTTCGGGAAATATTTTAATGGTGAAAAATATTATATGTTAGGAAGACGTGTATTCGAGAACAATTTATCAAATAGTAGCCTAGGAACTTAGTCGGATTTTTTTAGAGGTTGAAAAATGTTATTTCTAAGAAGAAACGTGTGAAACCATGTTCAATGATAGTTGGTAGAACATTTAGTCGGATCAGAGCGACCAGTCGTATCCCGGAAGCCGGATAACTGGGTATGAATTTTTATTCGGGAATTACTTTTTTGGGTGAAAAATTTATTGTAAGAGGAACGTGCGACCAATTTCAATAGTTGCAGGACTTAGTCGGATCCCGGAGCAAGCTGTAGACGGAGCCGGAATCCCCGGAATTGGGTATGAATTTTCTTCCGAAATTATTTTTTTTGAGGATTAACAAAATTTATTTCCAAGAAGAAGTGGCTGAAACGATGTTTAAATAGGTGTAGAAAAAAGTAGGTCCGGTAATTCAGGCAGCCGACAGTAATATCCGAGGCGACACTATCCCACCGGCAGCCGAAGGATCATGATTAGGTGAGTGAATTTATTTTTCCAAAAAATATTTTTATTAGGTTAAAAATTTATTGCCAGGAGATGAACAAAAGCTGAACAATTTTCAATTAGTGCAGAAAAATTAGTCGGATCGGAGCCAGAAGCCCGAAGTTCGGGTAGGTGGATCCCCAGGATCCGGATTAATGGGTTGAATTTTTTTCCCAGAAATATTTTTCTCGAATTTTGAACGAAATATAATGTACGCAAGGAAACTTATGAACAATTTTCAACTAGTACCAGGAATAATGGAGTTGGATTCACACGGAGGGATGGATCTACAACGACCAGAAGTACCAGGAACGGGGATACTAGGTATGAATTTTTCCACAACCAATAAATTATTTGTATAGAGCTCGAACAAAATTTTTATTGCCTACGAAGGATCTGACAACTGAAATCTTTAAAAAATAAGTCAAGACATCCTTAGTGGAGACCAGAAGCCGATCACCTTTGTATGAATTTTTCTCTCTCTATTAAATACTTTTTAGCAGAGAACAAATATATTGTTAAGAAAGAGTGCTGATAATTTTGCAAATGTGCAAATTCATTGTCCCAGGGATTCAAGTACAGGAGCGGGATCCGAGTATGAATTTTTTTTGAAAATATTTTTTAATTCTGAAAAACATTATTTATACCAGTAGACCCGTGTCTCTGAATAGAACTTTTTAACTAGTCAGAAACTATTGTGTGTCGAGACAGATTGATGAGCCCCGCCTAGTTAGATTTTTTGTGCGGTTATTACAGTTTTTTTTAAAGAAATATTTTTTCCTAGACATCTGTGGACAAGCCTCTCTCTGCGCATTCATCAACAGAACGCTCTGGGTGCAATACAAATTTCTAATTTAGAAGCGGAGCGACATTTCTTATAAATAATTATTTACAGTTTTGAGTATCGGTATATTATCATATAGATTTCTATATATTTAACCCATACTATATACTATCAAGGTGACATATAATATATTTACATATCATATATTTATTATCTTAGATACTACTCTCCTAAATATCCATCAATTTATTTGTGGGCTAGTCACCTTAAATAGATCATATTTCCGTGATTAGGAGAAGGCTGGTCTAAAATTTGTTGATATAGCAATATAATCTCCTCTCGCTCCATGAATGAATCTCATACGTCATACCATTAAAGCACCCGCGGTAAGTGGAAGAGTAATTCCCAAATTGTAATGTGAATAAGTGATTAGTTCTATATTCTATATAAGTGAGCTGCCCAAACATTTTAAAACATTTAGAGACTCATAGTTTCTATAGCATTCTCGGAAATTAGCTTTTATAATTTTTTTCTATAAAAATGAAATATATTTAAATTTTAAATAATCCGCCATTCCCAGAAAGAAGGAATTGGAACCGAAATTTTAAATTTCCATGTCCGAATATCACTCGGTATTTATAATTCTAAACGAACAACCGACTACCATCACATTCCTTATCCACATGACCGACAACCATTCAACAATACTTTTAATTTTATTCATCATCAGTTATACCAATTCATCCACAACACATAAACACGCTTCCAGCGTGCTAAACCTACACGTCCATATCCCTCGATTTGTTACATATTTA